>ML437094.1:0-42583 GCA_005239525.1 Nicotiana knightiana
TGTGCTTGAACTATTTTAAATATTCTTGGTATAACGTGTTAAGGGATTTGCTTAATAAGTTGTTCATGAGTGTAATTTGATTTCTCGAGGACGAGCAAATGTTTAAGTGTGGGGTATTGATGCGTGGCTAGACTTCATGGTTTAACACGTTATGTGCCTTACATTTTATGTGCGTTAATGATAAAAATACACTTTTTATGTGCATAATGGAGTGTATTTCATGTGTAGGTGAATTGGAGATGGAAGTCGAGCTAAATGGATGCAAATACGTCAAAAATACTCTCAAGAGTAAAGGAGCAACCCGGGCTATAGTGGGGGTGTTTTGGCCTTAAAGCTAGGCCTAGCCTGGCTATAGTGGGGCGTTAGACCCATAAAGCCAGGCCTAGCCTGGTTATAGTGGGGCGTTTGGGGCTTAACGCCTGGGCCCCAGGTCCGGTCAATTCCGAGTTTTGAAGGTTTTAAGTGTTTCCCGATTTGAATAGAAGTCTCCTACATGTTTAGGGTTTATCCCAAACATATAAATAGACCCAAAAACACAACTTGAAGAAGATGCCATTAGAGACAAGAGACGCCTGAGGAATACTACTCAGAGAAGCAAAACATTGATTTTTACATCTTTCATTCATTACTTTGTAGTTTAATTATGCAAGTTATTTTGGGTTTGATTCTTATGAACATGTTTAGGTAGTTTCTTTAATCTAGGGTTTTGGTGAAACCCGTTGGGGGATAAACTTATTGTGATATTAACATAGTTTTGATTGGTTGATTAATCTCTATTTGTTCAACTACGTTCTTGTTGTAGTTGATTGAAGGGCCCTCAATTAGCTGTGCCTATTTATTATGTATCTACTTGAGAGAGAGTGCATATTTAGGTAATTGTTTGAACAACACCACTCCCAGAGTATAGACGAAAGTCATAACCGAGGGTTTAGAGGTTGGATTAGAGATAACGATACCTCGGGTGCAATCTAAAGTGAACTGTAATGCAATCTAGCTAGCGTAACTTGAGAGAGTGCGTCTAGTAAATTATCATAATTACTTGAGAGAGATTTATGGTAGATAGAGTGTTCATGATTGATAGAGACAACTAATCAAGCTATATGAAGTATCCGAGAAGTAAGTTCACCGACGGGGGAAACCATAACCTTAGACCTTTATTACAATTGTTTACACCTTATTGTAGTTAATCTGTAGTTTTAATATTTTCATTCAGTTGTAGTAGTTTAAACAACACCAAGTGAAAGTTTAGTATTCTGAAAGCTTGCTTGATACGTTAACTCCCTGTGGGATCGACTCTGGGCATAATACCCCAGATTATATTTGCAATGCCCGCTTAGTATTTTATTAGACATAGTTGAGCGTGATCAGAGGCCTCGGGTGGATTCCGGGTGGTTAACGGATCAAAGTTAAAGTTGAAAAAGGGGCTGGTTTCTGCTGTCATCTGGTGTGATCCGCATCTGCTAGGTTTTGGCCGCAGGTGCGGCTAAGGGAGTCGCAGGTGCGAAATTTTGGGTCTGGAGCTGAAGGACCGCATGTGCGGGAGTTTGGTCGCACCTGCGGTATCGCAGGTGCGAAGAGGTATCGCATGAGCGGTATTTTGCTGGGGTGAGTCAGAGCCGCACCTGCGATGGATTGTCCGCAGGTGCGGAGCCGCAGGAGCGGCTATTGGACCGCATGTGCGAAAAGGTGCCTAGGCAAAATGTTTCAAAATCGGATTTGAGCCATTTCTCTCTTATTTATCATTTGGGTTAGGCAATTTTGGAGGGCTTTTCAAGGGAGACTTCACCAAGCATCAAGAGGTAAGTTGTTTCTACTTGTTTCTAAGGTTAAATACAAGATTATTACATAGATTTGTTAGTGAAAATTGAGGAAAATTGCGAAATATTGAAGAAATCTAGAATTTTGGAAAATTTGATTTTAGCCACGAATTGAGTATGGAATGTGGAGTAAATTATATATTTGAGTTGGTAAGGCTATGGGTAGAATGTATCTTCGAGAAATTTCAGATTCCGGGCACGTGGGCCCGAGGGCATTTTGGTCATTTCACTGAGCGGGGTTGGGAAATTATATAATCTGAATTCGTTGTGAGTATTAGGATGAATTTTCATTGCTTTGTCATTTATGTGGTAGTTTCCGAGCGTTATGCGTCCGTGAGAGTCATCGGGAGGTCTTGGAAGCCGGTGTTGGAATTTTGGAGCGAGGTAAGTCTCATTGCTAACTTTGTGAGGGAGAATCGTCCCCATAGGTGAACTAATTCACTTCATGCTATTATCTTCGGGGGCTACGTACGCACGAGGTGACGGGAGCCCGTGCGTAGCTACTATTGTGCCATGTCCGGGTAGCCTAGGACCCACTAGCATGCTTTATATGTGTACCTGTAACCCCGCCTGTATCATTGAACTGCTAATATGACCAAAAACGTAAGTAAGTGTTTAAAAGAAAGCTAGAGTTCATATTGTTAAATCCTTCTAAAAAGAGAATTGTTTCCGCTGTGAGTATATGTGTACCTGGACTGGATTGTATCATGGAGTATCACTAAATTTGACAAATGAGTTTCAAAAACAAAGATTTCAAAACCTATATTTCATATTTCTTTTAATAAAGATTATACCACTTTCCTGAGAAAAACGGTTTTCTTGACAAATATGAATTTATTATGTGGATATGTGTAACTTTGGGTGCCTGAGTCGCTTGAGTAATTCGCGAGCAGGAAGACCCTGTATTTGTGTATGTATTCATATGAGCACCCGAGTCGCATGTATGATTCGCGAGCAGGCTAGCCGTATTATGTTAACTGCATCGCATGATCGATTAGCGAGCGGGGCAGATAGATGCATCTATGGTTCAAGTCGGTCGACCCCTCGGCAGTGCAAACTTTTATTATTGTTGGTCCGCGCCGTTCGACCCTCGACATTGCTTGCGCATGATATTTTTTGCGTAGTTGCTATGAGATTTGCCTGATTATTGGTCTGAAATGTTAAATTGTCGATTGAAATGACAAAGACTTAAAGTTATTAAAAAGAATTTTTTTGGAAGAAGTTGTTCCTTCCGTTGATTTATTATTATCTGATTAAATCAACATGTTGATTAACTGTGAACATGACGAAGATATACAGTGTTAAATGTGAACGAAACTGAAGGATGTTTAAATCCTGTTTTATAAACTGCCTATGATAAAAATCATGCTTAGTGTCACTCTTAAATATCTTAAAATGGACCTTTAGTAAGTGTCTAAATTGACCTCTCGTCACTACCTCTCTGAGGTTACGCGGGCGACTTACTGAGTACACGTTGTTTTTATACTCATACTACACTTGCTGTGCATTTTATTGCACAAGTACTTACATAGCAAATGTGGAGGGTTCAGAGACTCATGCGAGCTGCATCTTCCGGAGGCGATCCGCAGCTGAGAGAGTCACCTTTATACTGTATCTATTTCATTTTAAATTTCCTCGTCCAGTTGTATTTCGGACAGGCTTTGTAATGATTTTATAAATTCTTAGAAATAGCTCATGTACTTGTGACACCGGGTTCTTGGATATGTATTGGGATAATTGTTTAAGTGGAAATCTTAGATCAATGTTTTTAAATAACAGAATTTATTTGCTGTCATATTTAATTTACGAAAATTTATTTACTTGATTATGAAAAGCAAGAAAAGGTAACGGTTTCGAAAATGTTAAAAGATGAATATATTTCAACTAATTAAGGATTTGACTTGCCTGACAGTGGTGTCCGGCACCATCACGACCTATGGATTTTGGGTCGTGACATTTGGAAATTATTGTAAATTGATTTATAATGAGTATTAGAGTATATATTTATGGATTTGCATATTAATTGACTAGTTTTTGAGCGACGGGCATTGGTTTGAGTTGTTAGAGAGGCTTTGGAGCCGGTTATAGAACTTCGGAGCGAGGTAAGTCTCTTGTCTAACACTGTGAGGGGAAACTTACCCCCTAGTTGATATTAATTGTCATGTGCTACTAGTTCTGGGTGCTACATACGCACGAGGTGACGAGAGTCCGTACGTAGCTAAATCATGTTTATGTCCGGGTAGACTTAGGATTTTTATCATGCAATATTTGAATTACTTGAACTTATTCTATTGACTTAATTAATTGGAAATATGATTGAACTTGATTTAGAAATTTATTACATCTTAGGCCTAGCCTTATCACTTGAAGAAAAATTGAGAAACGAATGGTTATATTCACTTTGTGCTCATGTACTATATTGTAAATACATGTCATGTTATTCGAAAACTTTCTTCCTTTTTTGTGGAGCGGGCCGAATGCCTCGGCAGTATATCGAGGTGCATCTCTGGTTCGTACCATTAGACCCTCGGCATAGTACACACCACTCTGGATCGGGCCGAACGACCTCGGGAGAATCATGCGTTATACCGCTAGTAGTCCGAATATCCACGAGATAAACCTTTGACTGATGCCTGGAAATATTTATGGTATTTCATATTTTTTAGATATTGAAACTTGGCATCTCTCTGAGCTATTAAGGTAGAATAAAAGATCGAGGAATTTATGTTTTAAAAGAAGAAATTGGAAACATTATGAAATTTCAGATTTACTCCAGTATTGCTGTGCACTTCATATCTGTTATGAATTATCATGTCATTTATTTACTCCTCCGGGGTTAGTCTAGATACTTACTCAGTACACATTGATTTACGTACTCATATTGCACTTGCTGCACTTATTGTGCAGGTATACATATATGTTTCTGATGGTCCTCTAGGTGCAGAGACATGGCTGTTGCGGGGACTTTACAGTGACCTGCAATACCTTGTTACAATCCGCAGCCTGTAGAGTCTCTATCAGAGTTATTTATATTCTCCTGTCTAAATTGTATTCCAGACAGATGTTGCATTTTTATTAAAAATTCCTAGTTGATGCTCATGCACTTGTGACACCGAGTTTGGGGGTTCTTACGGGATGTTCGTTATTGTAATTACATATTTATTATCATTTTTACCTGGAAGTTCTATCTCATACCATTAGATTAATGAAGATTATGATTTTGGAAGTAATAAAATTAGCAAATAAATTGATAAATCAATGTTGGCTTGCTTAACGGCGGCGTTAGGCGCCATCACGACCTATAGTGGATTTTGGATCGATACAGCTTGGTATCAGATCCATTAGGTTCACTTGGGTCTCACGAGTCATGAGCAAGTCTAGTAGAGTCTTGCGGATCGGTACAGAGACGTCTGTACTTATCTTCGAGAGACTACAGGGATGTTAGGAACACTTCCCTTCTTGATTCCTCATCGTGCGATTTGATTCCTTTGAGGCTTATGCCTTTATTTCCTTCCTATTCACTCTTATGTGATGTTCAATGCTTGTTATCAATTGGGTATCTAGGGATTTTAATGGTTCTGCAGATGTGATATAGGATGTTTCTCCCAACGTATTTGATTGGGCTGTTGTCGTGCCTTGCAGAAGGATGCTCTATCGTTTCAACTAGTATAAGTATTGCCTATGGTTTTGAGATTGGGCACTAATTGTTATGATGATTCGTGTGTTGCTATCACACAGTGTTGGTGTAACAGTTGGGGTGCTTATTTATGGATCGCGGCAGTGAATGGCTTGAAATGAGAGCTTCTCAGTGCATGATTTTGAGGTTCAACCTTTAATTCCAGCAAAGGAAAGGCAATCAGACTATGGATGTTCAAGCCTGGGCTGATGAAATGATGAGACTTGATATTTTCGAGCGCGGTGGAATTCTCATTTGTGATATGGTGTCTTTGTACTTGTTTGAATGTATTAAGGTTCGCCAGTGTTATGGCCTCTTTGATTTTCCTACAGGGCAGGGTGCTGTGAAATAGTGCATGAGAAGTGGTTGTCAGAGATAGCGGTGTGTAGCGGTTTCAGGATCGAATAAGTGTTTCTAATGTTGATGGCTCAAGAAAGATGATCTTCAAGGAGGCTTAGAGTTGGTGGCAATTGGTCAGATCTGGTGCGACAAAGATGGATTATGCGTTGAGGCTTTATTTGGGGCAGAGAAGGATGCAGAAGGACATGACGAGAGGAGTCTCACGGTGGTTGAATTACTAGTAGGTCAAGTTTGAAAAGCAGAAGTCAAAAAGTTAGGTAAAGGAGAGGGTTTAACCAAATTGGGAGAGTGGCAGAGTAACATATGGGTTCTATGGTAGGATAGCCACATGCTTTGAGGGAAGTTTAGAGCAATTTGAGAATCGTGATGGACAGTGACTAGGACCACAAATTTTATGTGGATGCAACATGACTTTGAGTTTGGAATGTATTGTCGGACTTTCAGTTGATGTCAATGGGAGAATAAACGGACTTGTTTGGCTGGTGAGTGAGCACGAGCTTAGGAGGGTTTACTGATTTCTTAGTAATTGTACCCGGTAGAGCATCATTGGAAGATGTCAGTATGTAATTTTCACAGGTGGGTATCTCCTGTGAGTAGGTTAGCGGTGGCGTGATGTTGATGAGGTTTCTATGAAGAATTCCACTTACTACTTGACAGAGGGTCGAATTTGCAATTGTGGCTAATTATTCAGGATGTTCATGAAAGGTTTAACAAAATATTTCGAGAATTTTGGCGGGTTTAGGGTGCAAGATCATGGTAATTGAGAAGGAGGAATATTTGTGGGCTCTAGAATTTATGTGATTGTAGCTTAAAAGCTAAGCGGGGGAGCCCACCATCTATGATTGGATCGCGTGATTGTCTGCTTGTGTAGTTTCGGGCTATCAATGTACCGATAGGTTAATATGAATAAGGAAAGAAAGCATTAGTGGTAATTCGAGCAAAGGATTTGAGGCATGTGTGCTATATTTGGGCCTTATTGATTCATGTTCGAGTTTGGGAAGAGTCAATGTTTCTGCTTCTGGTGGGTGTAATGTACAAGGGAAAAGAATTCAGTCGGTTGCTTCTTGGATAGGGTGTTCACATGCAGCAGCGCACTAGAGTTTGGCTTATATTCGGGGCCAAGTCAGAGTGGGTGACTCTCAACAGTGGTCCTAGTGGGTTCAAGATTTTAAGTGCAGTGCCTAAGGACTTGGAATCAATTACATTATCATTTGGTATGCAGTGCAGTATTGGAGGAAGGGAAGAAATAGCTTCGGATTCGCAGAAGGTCTAGTAGAATGGGTGTACCAATTGGTGATGCTATTGAGCGCGTAAGGAGAATATGAGATGGTTCATGGGTATTTAGATGATGTGGTCTCGTGGATTATGTTACTCGGGAAGAGTGTTGTTGGGTTTTGCTATGCTTTGAATGGAGCTATTATTATTTCTAGGGCAAGTACCAAGTAAATTGGAAGAAGATGCTCGGTTGGTAATGGTTGAATCAGCATAATTGTGGCAGTGATCAGTTTCTTCAGCATGAAGTTATACATGTAGTTTGTGGTTGTACACTTGGGCTTGAGCGTCACCACAACTTGGTTTTTTTGGGAGGTATTCGATTCAAATGACTTTGTTCTATATATGGATTCCGAAAGAGTTATGGAGTCTTGACATGAGGTTGTATTTTCTCCGGTTTGAGAATTTTATTGCGTGTTGCATTGGTTTATCTGAAATGATCTAAGTGAAAGTTTTCTAGCCAATGAAGTGTTTTATTCCACGAGTAGTTCAAGGTTTATGGTGAATACGTGTATTATCGCGTAGCATCAGGATAGGTGCAGTGAGCGGCATAGGGACGGGAAGTTGAAGGTCAAGGTTGCGGTTCGGTGTTAATAGAATGCCACGAGCCCGGATGAGCAGGGGGAATTCAGATGTTCAGAGTAAGCTGGCATTTTCTTTAGTGTCACCTGAGAATGGTGTTCTGTGGAAGAAGCTTTTTGTATTGACTTGCGGATTTTTGATTCGCTTTGCAGAATTTGAACGGTTGGTGGTATGGATGTGCAGACTTTGCTACCTGAGCGGAAGGTCGTGGGAGCGTATCCCACGGGGAGATTTGTATAAGTGTGACATGTTAGTCACTTGATTGTTAAATATTGAACCCAAGTATGAGGGTTATGGTAATATCGCAAATGCGAGAGTTTATGCTTGAGAGACATTTTATTCCTTGGAATGTGGACCGTATGAGTTTGTTCTGCATTGCCAGTTGTGTTTATGTGTCATGAATAGGTCATTGTGGACCATTGAAAGGTTATTATCCCAGTATAGTATGATAAGAATCAATTTGAGGTCCGTTGATAGGTCTAAGTGTGGGTGTGTGCCCTAGACCAGGCCGGGTGTGTTCATTCAGCATAATTTCTTATAGAGGAGTGTTCGGCGTTGGATGTTAATTTTTTCGTCGGCTATTTCCTGTAATACTCTATGGTGCCATGTGGGCTGTGAGACAGCTTGATTATTCGTACTTATGTTGAGGTCTCGCGTAGCTGTGGTGTTGTGTGAGCAAGATAGCTCTCGAGATGCAGATCATATATCGTAACTTAGTTGTGCTTGTAGTTTCACAGCGTATGACTCTATCTGTCTCCCCAAGATTTGTATTGTGCACTTGGCGTGCTTGTGTTTGATATTCGGTCATTTCGTGAGTATAAGTGTTACGACTTGATATGTGTTTTCTTTTGATCGTTATGTGCGGGTCGAGTGGCACGCCGCCACTTGTATATTATTTGGATCGAGTGGCACGCCACCACAGGTATATTGTTGGGATCGGGTGGCACGCCGCCACTGGTATACTGTGTGGATCGGGTTTCATGCCGCAACAACGTCACATTGGAACGAGTTGCACGCCGCAACAGAGAGATGTTAAGCACGGTTCCTTATATTTATTTTTGAGTGTCCTGTTTCTTACCTCTGAGAAAGTCTCATAGTATTTGATGGCCGTTTTAATCGTTACGCGAGCTGGATAGGTCTTTTCCATAGTTTGTTCTTCCTTATGTGTCATATTCAAGTTGTAGCTTGTCGGCGCATTGATGGCATCATACGAAATCTTAGATAGTGTTTGCGGTGGGTTATTGCCAGAGCAGCCTAGACTGGGTGAGACGAGATTTTGGACCTGGGGTCGGTGAGATCGGATTTGTATAAGGCATATTAAAGAGCAAATATTGTTACTTAGTTCAGAATAAGGTAATGGTTCTCGTCAGGAGGAGAGACTCAATGATTTGTTGATTCGACGGGTGGTTATGAATTTCTACATATCTCTTCTGTCGTGGCAGAATTGCGAGAGTTGGAACACATGCGTCATGAGGTGTGTTGTGGGCAACAGATTTATGGAATTTTGGCTATTGTTTTTAGAGGATGTTATTATGGTCACGTGAATTATGCGGTGCATGGTGTGAATTCAATAAAGGTATACAATCATGTTTTGGTACAGTGTGTAGAGATTGATACAGTGTTCGTATGTCGGGAACAGGCCTGGTAGAGATTATCGGATGTTGGAATTTGGATCTAAAGATTATTTGACTAAATAAAAGGGAGGATCTTCAGAATGGCTTGAGCTAATGTGCTCAACTAGGTTGTGGTGGCACGGGGAGGTGCACGAGGTGTTAAACAGTTATGTTGGACAAATTCGGAGGAGTTCTTAGCACGTTCGAGGACAAACGTATGTTTAAGTGGGAGAGAATGTAACGACTCGTACGATATTTTTGAGATCTAGCGCATCATTCAATGGTTTGACGCCCTGAGTAACTTCACTTCAGGTATTATGACTTGCATGTTTGGTCGGAATTTAATTTCGGGAAGTTCGGAGTTGATTTGGAAAGAAGTCTCTAATTTTGGAAGCTTCAAGTTGGAAGAACTGACTAGGATTTGAGTCTTGAGTAAATGACCTCGGAATCGGGATTTGAAAATTCCAATAGGTTCGTATGATGATTTCGGACTTGGGCGTATGTCTGGATCGGGTTTTGGGTGACTCGGGAGTATTTCGGTGCTTATTATGGAAAGTTGGAATTTTGGAAGAATTTCATACAGTTAGGTTGAAGTGTATTTTGATGTAATCAATGTCTGTCTGGGATTCCAAGCTTGGGAATAGCTCTGTATGGTGATTCTAGTCTTAGGGGCGTGTCCGGATGTGGATTTGGATGTCTGTAGGTCATCCGGGTGTCATTTGGTGAAAGTTGGAAATTTGAAGGTTTTTGGGAAGTTTGATCGGGAGTGGACTTTTCAATATCGGGGTCGGATTCCAATTTTGGAAGTTGGAGTAGGTCCACAATGTCAAATGTGACTTGTGTGCGAAATTTTAGTTCAATCGAACGTGATTTGATAGGTTTCGACATCGAATATGGAAGTTAGAAGTTAAATAGTTCATTAGGCTTGAATCGATGCGCGGTTTGTAGTTTTGATGTTATTTGGTATGATTTGAAGCCTCGAGCAGGTTCGTGTTATGTTTTGGAACTGGATGGTATGATTGGACGGGGTCCCGAGGGCCTCGGGTGTGTTTCGGAGAGGTCTCGGACCAAGTATGACTGAGTTGCTGCTGCTGATATTTGGTTCTAGTTTGGTTCTTCACGAACGCGGAAGGGTTCGCACATTTGTGAAGAAGGGTTTGTTGGCTGCTGATTTTGTGCTTCCCGTTCGCGGTTGGGTCATCGTGTTCGTGAAGAGGAACTGGGTCTGGGAGATTTTTAGCCTTCGCGTTCGCGATGGGTGTACGGCGTTCGTGAAGGTTCACCTGGCTAAGCAACGCGTTCGTGAGCTGGGACTTGCGTTCGCGAAGGGTAACTTTTGAGCTGGAGCTGGTATTGCTTCGCGAATGCGAGGGGCTTGCCGCGTTCACGAAGAAGGTCGTATTGGGCAGTGTCTTTTAAAGACGGGTTTTTGGCCATTTTTGTCTCATTTCCTCCATGGGAGCCGACCTAGGAGCGATTTTGGAGCACCATTTTCATCATCAACATGAGGTAAGTGATTTCTACTAGTTGTGAGTAACATACAAGGTTTATATATGGACTTAAACATGAAAATTTGTAGAAATTTGGGATTTTGAAGAAAAACTTAGAAATTGGTATTTTTTGATTTTGACCACGAAATTGGACATGGAATTGGGATTAAATCATATATTTGAGTTCTAGTATTATGGGTAATGATTATCTTCAGAAATTTTCGGAATCTCGGCATGTGGGCCCGAAGGTTACTTCATTGACTTTTTGAGCGGAGTTGGAAATTGTTATAAATTGATTTATAATGAGTATTAGAATATATATTTATGGATTTGCATATTGATTGACTAGTTTTGGAGTGACGAGCATCGGTTTAAGTTGTTAGAGAGGCTTTGGATCTGGTTATAGAACTTCAGAGCGAGGTAAGTCTCTTGTCCAACCCTGTGAGGGGGAAACTACCACTAGGTGATCTTAATTGTCATGTGCTACTAGTTATGGGTGCTACGTACACACAAGGTGACGAGAGTCCGTACGTAGCTAAAGCATGTTTATGTCCGTGTAGACTTCAGATTTTTATCATGAAATATCTGAATTACTTGAACTTATTCTATTGACTTAATTAATTGGAAATATAATTGAATTTGATTTAGAAATTTAACACATCTTAGGCCTATCCTTATCACTTGAAGAAAAATTGAGAAACGAATGGTTATATTCACTTTGTGCTCATGTACTATATTGTAAATACATGTCATGTGATTCGAAAACTTTCTTCCTTTTTTGTGGAGCGGGCCGAATGCCTCGACAGTATATCGAGGTGCATCTATGGTTCGTACCATTAGACCCTCGGCATAGTACACACCACTCTGGATCGAGCCGAACGACCTCGGGAGAATCATGCGTTATACCGCAAATAGTCCGAATATCCACGAGATAAACCTTTGACTGATGCTTGGAAATATTTATGGTATTTCATATTTGTTAGATATTGAAACTTGGAATCTCTCTGAGCTATTAAGGTAGAATAAAATATCGAGGAATTTATGTTTTAAAAGAATAAATTGGAAACATTATGAAATTTCAGATTTACTCCACTATTGTTGTGTAATTCATATCTATTATGAATTATCATGTCATTTATTTGGACCTTTAGTAACTGTCGATGTCGAACCCTCGTTACTACTCCTCTGAGGTTAGACTAGATACTTACTGGGTACGTGTTGATTTACGTACTCATACTGCACTTGCTGCACTTATTGTGCAAGTATACATATATGTTTCTGGTGGTCCTGTGGGTGCAAAAGCGTGGCTGTTGTGGGGATTTTACGGTGAGCTACACTACCTTGTTACAATTCACAGCCTACAGAGTCTCCTTCAGATTTATTTATATTCTCCTATCTAAATTGTATTCCAAACAGATGTTGCATTTTTATTAAAAATTCCTAGTTGATGCTCATGCACTTGTGACACCGGGTTTGGGGGTTCTTACGGGTTGTTAATTATTGTAATTACATATTTATTATCAATTTTACCTGGAATTTCTATCTTATACCATTAGATTAATGAAGATTATGATTTCGGAAGTAATAAAATGAGCAAATAAATGGATAAATCAATATTAGCTTGCCTGACGGTGGCGTTAGGCTCCATCACGACCTATAGTTGATTTTGGGTCATGACATGATAAGAGCAAAACTTATTTACAGTGCATTATCTCAACACTTTAGAATTGAATGCCCATTTTTCATACTCAACTTTCCAACAATAGTCACAAACTTCTATAGAATAAAAGATGCATCATGTATATAACTAGGAAGCACAATGTACTCTCTATTGTTGGACTAAGTCACCATATGAAGACATTGTTAGATAATTAGGTTGTTGCAGAACATCGTGGGTTTACTAGCACACAATCATATACAAAGAAAATAGAGAAGAAAAATCAACACAAGGATTTAATGAGGTTCAACTATGCCTAATCCTCGGGGCAAAAGCAGAGAGAGTTTTCCACTATGAATGAGAAGAAAAACACAATACCATCTTTAGAATCCCCAACTACATATCCTATATATAGATCACAAATAGCCCCAAACCTATAAGAGAAAGGTTTCCCAAGTTGACAAGGACAATAGCTTGTCCTTTCCCAAGTTGACAAGGAGAATGGCTTTTTCTTTAGGACAATGAGTTTTCCTAAACCTATAGGGATTATGGGTTTCCTAAAAATTCAAGTCACAAAATAACAAATCTTCCCCTTATCTTGAATTCTCTTCAATAATAGGAACAACGTCTCTCTACCTTTTCCCCCAGCCCTCACAACGTCTCAACCCATTGCCACACATATCAACCAAGCTAGGCAACACCTAAACTTGTTAAGAGACTCAATTTCTTCAACCATATCACTAATCTGTCGATTTGGTTCTGTACCCGGAATAGCTTCTAGATAGCTATAACAATCAAATGCATCAACATTCTCTGCAATTGACAAAGCAAATCCCACATGATTCGTATGTCCAAGAAGATTCCCATCAACTACACTTGCAAACCTTTGCGGTCGGTTGATCACTCTCTTCTCTCTGCCCGTTGCAATGCTTACAATTGTTTTTGCTTAGGTGCATCATCATTATCAACTTGATCAATATTTTGCACCTCCTCCACTTTCTCTACTTTATAACTACTGAGCTATGCGGTCACTGACACCACGATCTGTTTCTGCTATTGCCTTCTCTCTCTGACTTTCCAATGAGGTGGAGTCTTTTGATCTGCGTACCACAACCTATAATCTTTCTCTCCACTTTCGTACCCTAGAAATATGCACTTCTTTGCACTCGGCTCAAGTTTTCCATCCCTCACATGAGCATGAGCAGGACAACCAAATATCCTTAAATTTGAATAATCAGCAGGCGAACCGGACCATACCTCTAAAGGAGTTTTAAAGTCAATAGTTGTGGATGGAGATCTGTTGACCAAATAACTGTGATGACCCAAAAGGTCATCTTGTGTAAATTTAGAAAAAATTGTGTTTCGAGGCCTCGAAAGCCTCCGTTAATCTCACCTCGATGTGCGTGTGCAGCTCGGGCGCATAGCCGGAAAACCTTTATGTGGAAATGTGTTAAACAGTTGAATTTATGATAATTAATAGAATAAAGTTGACTTTGGTCAATATTTTTGGTAAACGGACCCGGACTCGTGATTTGATGGTCCCGGAGGGTCCGTTGGAAATTATGGGACCTGGGCGTATGATCGGATTTCGAGATCCCAAGTCCGAGAAATAAATTTTTAAGAAAATCATTTTCTGAAAATAATAAAGACTTTTGAAAATGAACTTTGATGTGAAATCTGTGTTTCCCCGCCCGTATTATAGTTTCGGAGCCCGGAACAGGTTCAAAATGTGTTATGTGAGTTATATGTAAAATTTGGAAAGAAACGGACTTGGTTTGACGTGTTTTGGATCAAAATTGGAGAATTTAGAAGTTTATCAAGTTTGAGAAAAATTCTATAGATTTTGGAGTTTAATTCATTGTTTTTGATGTTATTTTGGTGGTTATATTACTCGAATAAGTTTGTAGGATGATTTTGAAGTGGTGTGTATATTTGGTTTTGATCCCCGAGGGCTCGGGTGAGTTTCGGGTAGGTGTCGGGGTGCTAAACTTAGGAAAATTTATGGTGTTTTAGGCTGTATCTGGTGTCCAGCTATTTGCTTCTCTGCGATCGCGTTGTATTGCACACGGGCGCGATGTTCAATTTGGGAAGGGGTTCAATTTGCTATGCGCAATCGAAAAGAGCTGAATGCGAACGCTAGGGTTTAGCTCTACGCGAACGCACCCCTATGTCCGCGATCACGTAAGTCTCCTGTGGGGTTGGGCAACGAATTGTTCGATGCGAACGCGTTCTTTCGTTCGATTGCGTGGGTCCATGTCCGGGTTCTCTGCGATCGCACTCCTTAATTCATGATCGCGTAAGTCTGAAATCCAGTACTCTCCGCGATCACAACCCTTCTATCGCGATCGCATACAGTAAATCCGCCCAGTTATTTAAAGTGTCCAAAACAGAATCCCATTATGGGATTTTCATATTTTTCACCATCTCCTTCTTCTCCAAACCCCATAGCCGATTTCCAAGCTGCTCTTCCTCCATAACCACTTAGGTAAGTGTTCTTAACTCTAATTTCTTCCATTTTCTTCATTAATCATTAGATTCTAGGCCTAAAAACATGAAATCAAGGGTAGAAATTGGGGGGTTTGGGTAGTGTTAGGGCTTTTGGAAATTTTGGGAATTCAACCTCATTTTGGGGTCGGATTTCAAAACAAATTGTATGTTCGGGTTCATGGGGGAATGGGTGATCGAGTTTTGGTCCGAACCCCGAGTTTCGACCAAGCGAGCCCGGGGTTGAATTTTTGTATTTTTGGAAGAATTATGGAAAATGTATAATTAGGATTTGGGATTGAGTTATTGAATTATTATTAATGTTGTTAAGTCAATTATGTCTAGATATTATCGTTTTGGAGTCGGATTCAAGAGGAAAGGCCGTGATTGAGGCTTGACTTGCATTCTTGGAGCCGAGGTAAGTGTTTGGCCTAACCTTAGCTTGAGGGAATAAGTATAGAGTCTTACTTGCTATGTGTAATTCATGTCCAATGTATAGGTGAGGTACGGGTACCTATATGTTGTGGTCAAGCATGCCCGTGAGTCGATTTTGATGAGTTGTTTAATGTTCTTTGATATTCTCTGTGTTGTGAATTATTGGGAACCTTGAAAGTTGTAGCTTGAGGTTACTTCATGACGTAGAAATTTCTTGATTATGTGGTCGGTCGAGGGTTTACTGTTGACATTATACCTCTGAGTGAGATTGGTTATAGCTGAGTCCCTTGCCGGGACAGTAGAATTTTGTTGATTATTTCTGTACATTTGAAATGTCGTATTGTTAAACTTTCATATCAATTGTTGCTTTTTACACTCATCATGCACGAGGGAACATTCCGTGCTGAGTGATTATTATTTATGCACGAAGGAACATTCCGTGCCGATGATTGTTATTTATGCACGAAGAAACATTCCGTGCCGATGATTATTACTTATGCACGAGGGAAAATTCCGTGCCGATGATTATTATTTATGCACGAGGGAACATTCCGTGTCGATTGATTATATTTATGCACGAGGGAACATACCGTGCCGATTGATTATTATTTATGCGTGAGGGGACATTCCGTGCCGATTGATTATTATTTATGCGCGAGGGGAAATTCCGTGCCGATTGATTATTATTGATGCACGAGGGGACATTCCGTGCCAAGTCATTATTGTTTATGCGCGAGGGGACATTCCATGCCGTGTGATTTTGAGGTTATACACGAGGGGTCATGCCGTATTTTTCTCCTGTCTATTTTACTTGTTCGGGTTGATATTTTCTGCTTTACTTCTACCTTTCCAGTTAATACTTGATTCCACTATTTTAGCAATTGTTGCCCCTTTGTCCCTAGTATGTTCTTCCCCGTAATTGTATTCTTGTTTATTTTCTGCTATAATATTGAACTACACAGGTACAATTTGTCGTCGTGTCCTAGCCTCATCGCTACTTCGCCGAGGTTAGGCTCGACACTTATTCAGTACATGGGGTCAGTTGTACTGATGCTACACCTGCACTTCTTTATGTTTTGCAGATTACACAGCCGGACCCGGTGGACATCGTTAGTGGGAGTGTCCTTCAGTCCATTCCAGACAACACCGAGGTAGTTCCGCATGACGTTCGTGGATCTCGGCGTCCCTGTCTATCTTTCATTCTATCATTTATGTGTTTTCCAGACATATACTTCATTTTATTTTTCAAACTGTTGTTTTTAGTCAAATCTTAGGCTGGTTCGTGAGCTTGTGACTCCACTTCTGGGTTTTGTACTTAAAGGGAATTTCCGCGTTATTAGCTATTGTCATTTAGATTTGTGTTAATGCTTCCGCACTTTGTCTTTATTTATCTAGTCAGTGTTTGTTATTTTCACATGTTAATAAATCAATTCAGTTAACACGTTGGCTTTCCTAGTGGGTGCAACGTTAGGCGCTATCACGGCCTGAAGGTGGGATTTCGGGGAATGACAATAACAAGCTGTATTGATTACTTCAGCCCAAGCCCAAATATCCTGGCTAACACATGAGTGTGAAAGCATGGTTCGTGCCCTATCACAAAGCATTTTGTTCATACCTTCTTCAACACCATTTTGTTGTGGTTTCCCGACACAAGTGCGGTGTCTCACTATGACCTCTCTACTGCAAAAACTATCGAACTCAAAATTGCAAAACTCCAACCCATTTTCAGTTCAGAGACGCTTAACTTTTCTTTCCGTCTACCTCTCAACCATCGTCTTCCATTTAACAAATGTCGGAAATGCCTCATATTTTGTTTTCAGATAATACACCCACACCGTCCTTGAGTAATCTATCAATCGAAGTTAGAAAATACCTGTCACCACTCTTGGAGGGAACTCTGTTTGGACCCCACAAGTCTGAGTGTATATAATTTAACTTGTCTCAGGTCTTGTGCTCGACCTTCTTGCTGAACTTTACCCTTGTCTGTTTACCAAATAAACAATGCTCACAAAAAATTAAAACTTGATTTTTGTATCCATTCAGCAAATTCTGCTTACTCAACAAAGACAATCCATTATCACTCATATGGCCAAGTCGCAAGTGCCACAACTGAGACTGATTCAGATCTCTTTTCCCAGAAGCTACAACAGCTTCCCCTTCAACTATACTGGCCGAAAGATGATACAATTTAGAATGCAGTTTACCCTTCATGAGTACCATGGAGCCTTTACACACTTTAAGTATTCCATTCTCGAAGTGAAATTTATACCCTTAATCATCCAAAGTCGAAAGAGAAATCAAATTTCTCTTTATCCAAGGAACATGCCAACACTCAATGTTTCAGATAATTCCATCGAACATTCTCAATTTGATGTTACCAATCCCTCAACTGGTAATGGATTATCATCTCCCATGTAGACAGTCCCACTCATTTTCTTGTAAGTTGCAAGCCAATTCTTGTGTGGACACATGTGGAAAGTAGCACCAGAATCAAGAACCCAAGAATTCTGTCCATGACTAGAACTCACAGCACAGACTTCCTCTACATAGTCACTATCATCAGAATTATCGCCAGTGTCAACAATATTTGTCGAATTATCTATTTTCCGCTTCCCTCTTTTCTCCTTCAGCTTAGGACAATCTCTCTTGCAGTGACCTTACTCCCTGCACTCATAATAGTTTTGCTTCCTTGCTCTAGATTTTGATCTGGTGGTCGACTTTTTCCTGTTAAAGTCTTTTTGTTGTGTTCTTCCTCTAATCACAAGACCCTCAGCCTCAATTCTACTGTTTGGAAAACTCTTTTTAAACTCTTTAGATTTTAGTACATTACTAACATCTTCCAGTGAAATTTTGTCTTTCCCATATAGTAGCGTATCGACAAAAGTATCATAAGACGGTGGTAACAAATATAACACAATCAAGGCCTGATCCTCACTCTCAATTTTGATATCCACGTTCTTCAGGTCCATTATAATTGAATTAAACTCATCATTGTGAGTTTTAACAGGTGTACCTTCGTTCATACGAAGATTATATAACCTCTTTTTCAGGTAGAGGTAGTTTGTCAGCGATTTCTTAGAATACAGATCTTCCATCTTCTTCCATGCCATTGCTGCAGAAGTTTCTTCAGCAATTTCCCGAAGAACGCTATCTGTAAAGCTCATGAAGATCGCACTCAAAGCCCTCTCCTTTAGGTCTGCTTTCTCTGTCTCTTTCACTTCTTCAGGAGAATTCTCATCAATTGCCTTCCATAACCCTTGTAACACCTGGAACGATTTCATCCTAATCTTCCATAGACTGAAACTAGAACCCCCATCAAATTTTTCTACTTCGTACTTTGTTGAAGATGATGAAGACATCTTAACCCTAGATTATATGTAGAAACCCGAACCTTGCTCTGATACCAATTGTTGCGGAAAATCATGAGTTAATTAGCACACAATTACACACAAAGCAAATAGAGAAGAAAAATCAACACAAGGATTTAACGAGGTTCGGCTAAGCCTAATCCTCGGGGCAAAAGCAGAGAGAGTTTTTCACTATGAATGAGAAAAAAACACAATACCATCTTTAGAATCCCCAACTACAACCGCTATATATAGATCCCAAATAGTCCCAAACCTATAAGAGAAAGGTTTTCCAAGTTGACAAGGATAATAACTTTTCCTTTCCCAAATCTATTAGGACAATGCGTCTTCCTAAACTTATAAGAATTATGGTTTTCCTAAAAATACAAGGAAATAATTCAAGCCACAAAATAACAAAGGTGATATGCACAAATAGGATTACTTCGGAGCCGCTATTTACTTGTCACCCATTTAAATAAGTTGTATCAAAATAGCTTACGGGTCAAAAGTTGGAGTTCAGTTTTAGAAGACTTACCTTACTACACAACTCATGACCAGGGGTGTTCATGCTTCGGTTTGGGTCGATTTTTCCTAAAAAGAAACCAAATCAAGTAAGTCGGTTTTTTAAATATTGGAACCAAATCAAACCAATTAAGTCGGTTTTTATCGATTCGATTTGATTCAATTTTTGTCGATTTTTCAATTTTTTCGGTTATTCATCAGTTATTTTCTTAAATATGAGACATACACTACCAAACACATATTCCGGCGACTACATTTTCAACTTAACACTATCAAATCCATTGCTCTTTGAGAAATCTATCATTTACCAAGATATATTGATGATAATTGAATCAAATAGTGATGAATAATTAAAGTACTCAATTAAAACTCGATTATTTTTAACATGACATAAATCTTGTACTTAGCCAATCAAACTAGAATATAAAGGCAAATAATTAGGTTATTATAATAGCAAAGAACTAGACTAAAAATATAAATGACTAATATGTACCATAAAATTTTAGAAACTTTATATAAAAATATACATTATATAGGTTAATAATAAATTTAAATAGCTACTTTTATAGTCGGTTTGATTCGGTTTTTTTCGGTTATATTTTATGAAACCAAAACCAAACCAAATTTGATCGGTTTTTAAAATTCAAAATAAAAATCAAACCAAAGCTAAAAATTATCGCTTTTTTTGATCGGCTTGGTTCGATTTTCGGTTTGGTTTGATTTTTCGGGTTTTTATGAACATCCCTACTCATGACATATCACTCACTAAAAAGTTTAGTATAAATGTCTCGACGGATCACCAAGAGTCTGATGGAATGGCTTGCCACAAGTCTTGGTGAATCACTAGGAATTTAGAATAGACTATATTTTAACATACGAACAAATTATTCACAAATTTTAGCTGATCATCAGGGGTTTCTGATGGATGGGCTTGCGAAGAATCCTAGCGGATTGTTAGGATCTTCGTACAAATTATATCGTAGCTTTAAAACAAATTGTTGATAGTTCCGAGTGGATCACCAAAAGTTTATGAGAAATTTAACTGATGCGTTTTTGCTTCAAAATTTATCTAAATTAGTCCAAATCACCTCCAATAGATTCTACATTCGATATCTAACATTGTAATATCAATCCCTACAATTTTCAATGCTTAGATTCAATCCAAAGTTTTAAAAATCAATTAATAGAGTTATTTTGTCGTCTTACTAATTAATCAAGCTAATCCCAACAATAATGTTTTTCAAGTTCTTCAACCAAGTCAATTTAAACCAACCACAAATGAGAAATGGGTCTTTAATTTAATTTTCTATAACACATATGACAAAGATGGAGAAGAAGAAGGAGGAAGAAGGGGATTATGGTGGATTATATTTTCTAAACTTTTTTTTAATGAGACTAAAAGTTAAACAACATTCCTTAAAAAATGATATCTGATTAAATTTCTTGCGGTTAACAAGATGCAATATTGTCTCTTTTTTTTTGCCAAACACGTACGACTTTTCTGAAAAAGGCCACAACATACTAAAAATATCCTTGTCTCTTTTATCAACGTACAATATGGGACGTTATTCTCACATCGAACATTTATTTCTTTAGTAGTAGTTAGTTATCTTAGGACCTAAGTGTAGATAATAGAAGTTGGAGGTCTTTTTAATTATATAGTTTTTGATAAGTAGTTGTATTAGTTGTATATAACTAACTCTACTGTGAATAGTTGAAGTTAGTTGGAAAATTTTCCAAAACCTCTTTTCTTCTTCGTCACGATTCAATACTTCATCAATGACTAGGTTTTGACATGGTATCAGAGCCATGGAGATTGATACGTGAGATTGAGGAATTTATCCAACAAATCTCTATTCAATTCACATTGATTCATTTTTCACATTCCTTGATTAAAAAACTCTATGTTCAGAAAGTTTGCATGTCCGTCAATGGAGACTGAAAGAGCTGTCAGAATCGCTCACACTCATCCGTTATTCCTTCAACCTTCAGACACACCTGGATTGGTTGTAATTCCAATCCAACTCACAGGATCGGAAAATTATGGATTGTGGAGTAGATCGATTCGTCTTGCTCTTAAGGCTAAGCGGAAGTTAGGGTTCGTGACAGGAGCTTGTGCGAAGGAGTCGTTCGAGGAATATCTCCATGATGAGTGGGACACTTGCAACGCCATAGTGCACATCTGGATTATGAACTCTGTTTCAAAGGACTTGCTTAGTGGAATCATCTACGCATTAGATGCACATGCAGTTGGGGAATATTTGCAGGAGAGATTTGATAAGGTGAATCGAGTTCGAATTTTTCAATTACATAGATCAATTTCGAGATTGTCTTAGGGAGGAGACTCTGTGTCTGTGTATTTTACTAAATTGAAGGAACTGTGGGCTGAATATGATATCTTAGTTCCTTATCCAGACTGTGGATGTCCAAAATCTAAGGAACACATGACTCACTTGCAACAACAAAGAGTAATGCAATTTTTAGATGGATTAAATGATACATACGACCAAGCTCGCAGACAAATTTTAATGAAAACCTCAGAAGCCACACTTAATCGGGCGTATGTACTTATAACACAAGATGAGAGTCAGCAATATACATGTGGTGGAGTTGTAGTTCATAAACCAGATCCCTTAGCAATGCAAGCTTGTAGGGGTTAGGGTTTTCGTGGAAGGAAGCCATATGTGCAATGTGACCACTGTCACATGAAAGGGCATACAAAGGAGAATTGTTACAAAATAGTTGGATATCCTGAAGATTTCACGAGAAGAAAAGCTTTTCAGTCTTATCCTACAGGGATCCTCACAGCAGCAAATCATGTGGAAGGTGTTGTGAATCATGAAGGAGGACATATAACTCAAGGTTCACAAGGAGCTCACAAGCAATATGAGGAGATTATTTTTTTTCCAGAAGCACAATACTAGAAAATTCTAGATTTACTGAGGAAGGACTCACCACCACAAGATGACATGAAGGCACAAAATCAAGCTACAGCTGCAGGTACAATCACTGCACTATCTACCAGTATGAATGACTTAGATGAAATGAGTGGTGATTGGATTGTGGACTCAGGAGCAACTCATCATATCTCATCTACCTTAGACTTAATGAGTAGTGTGAGAAGAGTAGATGGTAGGAGGCAAGATAGAGTGACATTACCAAATGGTGTTACCACAAGAATTGAGCATATAGGAAATGCACTTCTATCAGATATTGATAAGCTTGAAAATGTGATACATGTTCCTGACTTTAAGTTCAATCTAATGTCAGTATCTAAGCTTACAAAAGAAATGTGCAGCCATTTTTTTGCCTACATTATGTGTATTTCAGGACCTTTACAATGGCAGGGTGAAGGCGATTGATAAAGAAAATGAAGGTCTTTACATACTGAAAGGAAGAGGAATCAAGGCTTTTACAACAAGGGTGAATATGAGAAGATCGAGTGGTGAAACAGCATACCTGTGGCATGAGAGATTAGGGCATGCTTCTATTCCTGCTATGCAACATGTTTCTTTTTTACATAATAAAGTAGACACTGATGTGCAAGATAAATGTATTGTTTGTCCTCTAGCTAAACAATCTAGATTTATCTTTACTAATAGTGAAAAAAGAAGTACTAGAGTCTTTGAATTGGTTCACATGGATGTTTGGGGACCATACAAGAAAAGCACTCATGATAGAAAGCATTACTTCTTTACTGTCGTGGATGATTTCTCTAGAGCTACTTGGATTTTCTTGATGCAATTTAAAAGTGAAACTATTATTTTCTTGAAACAATTTCTCTTTATGGCTAAGACACAATTTGATACTTGTGTTAAGGTACTGAGAATAGATAATGGTAGGGAATTCTTCAATGCACAATGTAATGAAGTCTTGATGTTACAGGGAATTATTCATCAGAGTAGCTGTGTGTATACACCCCAGTAGAATGGTGTAGCTCAAAGGAAACACAGACATATATTGAATACTGCTAGGGCCTTAAAATTCCAAAGTCATGTTCCAGACATATTTTGGGGGGAATGTGTGCAAACTGTTGTGTATTTGATAAATAGACTGCCTACTAAAATTTTGAGTGGTAAAAGTCCTTATGAAGTTCTGTATGGTAGAGAGCCTTCAATAACACATCTAAGGGTCTTTGGATATTTGTGCTATGCCACCAACTTGGTATTAGATGATAAGTTTGGTGCAAGGGCTAGAGAAGCTGTTTACATGGGGTATTCAACCACTCAAAAAGGGTATAGGCTGTATGATTTAGCCACCAGAACCTTTTTTATCAGTAGGGATGTGTCCTTTAGAGAGAATGAATTTCCTTTTAGGAAATTGATACAGAACTCTTTTACATCTAATGATTTTGGCTCTAGTTTTTTGGAGACAGATTTGCAGGCTCATACAGATGCAATACAAACAGTTTCAAATCCTGAAGCAGGACACTGGTTACCAGGAGAAGGGAGCTCAAATGAAAATCATGATGCAGTACCACAACAAGATGAGGAGACAGACAGAATGCATGAAGCACTGATCCATAATGAGCACATATCTGCAGATTCACCTGCAGATGCTGTCACACAGGATGTCCA
This sequence comes from Nicotiana knightiana, assembly GCA_005239525.1. Lineage (NCBI taxonomy): Eukaryota > Viridiplantae > Streptophyta > Magnoliopsida > Solanales > Solanaceae > Nicotiana > Nicotiana knightiana. The sequence continues at coordinate 23,833 of ML437094.1, forward strand.
AGATACCTCTAAGGCTGAATCCAGTTCCGTTGCTACAATTAGACAGTCATTGAGAATAAAGAATCCACCCATATGGCAGAAGGACTATGTCTTGCAGTCATAAAAACACTCAAAGTGTACCTACCCAATCTCAAATTTCCTATCATATGATCAGATGTCATCAAAATACAAGTGTTATGTTTCAGTGTTCTCAGCCTTGAAGGAACCCTGCAACTTTAAGGAAGTAGTGAAGGATGAAAGATGGATCAATGCTATGAAGCATGAGATACAAGCATTGGAAGACAACCAGACCTGGGAGGTTATTGATCTACCACTAGGGAAAACTCCTATTGGATCCAAATGGGTGTACAAGATAAAGTACCAGGCAGATGGACAGGTTGAAAGGTTCAAAGCAAGGCTGGTGGAAAAAGGCTACAACCAACATGAAGGATTGGATTATCATGAGACATTTTCACCAGTGGCAAAGATGGTGACTGTCAAATCTGTAATAGCTCTTGCTGCCTCAAAAGATTGGCCTTTGTACCAGATGAATGTTTTCGATGCATTCCTACAAGGGGAGTTTTTTGAGGAGGTCTATATGGACTTGCCACAGGGGTTCCAAAGACAGGGGGAGCAAAAGGTATGCAGACTACTTAAGTCCTTATATGGGCTTAAACAAGTCTCTAGGCAATGGAATTTGAAGCTCACAGAAGCATTGGTGGGAGCATGTTTCACACAGAGCAATTATGATTACTCTATGTCACCAAGAAGACAAGGGAGGATATTGTCATTATCCTCATTTATGTTGATGATTTGTTGCTAACTGGAAGTAGTAAAAAATTGATTGATGAAGCTAAGGAGGCTTTGCACAAACTGTTTAAACTCAAAGACCTAGGAGAGCTGAAATATTTCCTAGGAATTGAGATCTTGAGATATAATCATGGGATATTTCTCAATCAAAAGAAGTACACCTTGGAGCTTATTCTGAGATGGGCTTAAATGGTACCAAACCAACATCAACACCACTTGAAGTCAATCAGAAACTTACAACAGTTGAACATGACAGAGCTACTGGAATGAAAGATGAAGATCCTTTGGTGGATGCAAGCAGCTATCAAAAACTGATAGGAAAACTACTGTACTTGACAGTAACTCGACCTGCTATCAACTATGCAGTGCAGACTTTAAGTGAATTCATGCAACAGCCCAAGAAGTCACATATGGAGGCTGCCTCTACAATAGTGAGATTCCTCAAAGGTACACCAGGAATGGGAGTCTTACTGCAAAGAGGTAATGCAGATAACTTGGTTGTTTTTGTGATTTAGATTGGGCTGCCTGCCCAATGACAAGAAGGTCTGTTAGTGGATATGCAGTTTAACTTGGTGATTCATTGATTTCATGGAAATCAAAGAAACAACATACTGTTTCACGCAGCAGTGCAGAGGCAGAATATCGTAGTATGGCTTCAGCAGTTTCAGAAATTGTATGGCTGTTAGGGCTGTTTCAAGAATTGGGAGTATGTATTCACAAACCAGATACATTGTTTTGTGACAGCAAGGCAGCAATGCAGATAACTGCAAATCTTATATTTCATGAGCGTACTAAACACATCAAGATTGATTGTTATTTTGTTCGAGAACGTATCAAAGATGGTATGTTAGTTACCCACTATGTATCTACTAAGGATCAATTAGCAGATCTCTTCACCAAAGGATTGTCATCTATACAACACAGGTTTCTACTCAACAAGCTGGGCGTGTTGAATATTCTCCACCCTCCAGCTTGAGAGGGAGTATTGGAAGTAGAAGTTAGTAGTAGTTAGTTATCTTGGGACCTAAGTGTAGATAATAGAAGTTGGGGATCTTTTTAATTATATAAATTTTGATAAGTAATTGTATTAGTTGTATATAACTAACTCTACTGTGAAAAGTTGAAGTTGAAAATTTTCTCAAAACCTCTTTTCTTCTTCCTCACGATCCAATACTTCATTAATGGATAGGTTTTGACAATTATCATTTTGGGTTTCCAAATTGTGATCCTAAATTTATTTTTCCCGTAATTGTGTCAATTAAACAAGCCATTCAATCTGCATCTTTAGTTTAGCTATGAAAAATCTCATCAAAGAATGGTACATAAATAAGTTCGACATGAGTTTATCTTTCGAGAATATATTTTCTCCATTGAAATGAGTCCAAAAAATATCAAAATTAAGGAAGCTTCGTTGTGAATTGAATGTATGTGTGTTTTTGTTGTCACTCTTCTTAAATTAAATGCGATTAACACTTACATTCTATAGAAAAAAAATATCAAAATTCTTGCAAATCAATAATTTCAACTTAAGATGAAGCGTGATCCTATGATAAATCTATGAAAATATGTTTAACCTTTATGAGGTTAAATAATACCCCATGAATTTACATTCCCACTAAAACTATATTTTTGGTTGATTGAGTCCAAGTCATCAACCCGAAGAAAGGGCAGACAATATATTGGTTGCCAACTAAGGTTGTCTGGTGTTTATTTGGAGCAATTGAGGCAAAGAATAAAAATATCCTCTTTGCCCCACTTAGTCTTTGTTGATTGTCAAATAATTGCAAAGGTAACGACACAAAACCAAGTTCATGTCTCATTTACTTTCCAGCTGCTTCAGTTGGTGGATGTTTAGTTTATTAATCTTTCATGTAGACTTTAACAGTATAAGAGAAATTGAATTGATTAATGACCAACTTCCATCCATGGAATGGAATCACTTCTTTTTCCATGCATATTGACTATGACTTCCCCTAAGACACGAAACTTGCTTTATGTCTGTCTTTCCACTTTGTGATATTTTAGACCAAGAGTAGGGATTGGGGTGGGGTGACTTTTCTTTGTTCTTTTGAGGGAATTGATAATGTGATCAGCTAATTATGATTACAAAATTTTAACATTTAAGAATGGGTTATATAATCAATTCTTTTTATAATGGCTTCTCCGGACAATTTTTGTATTACCGCGAAATGATGTTATAGTGTTGGAAAAAATTGATTATGGAGAAGAGGAGTTAGCTTGAGGCGTGTCAAAGATACTGTCTTTTTTAGGATATTCTGCCTACACAATAAAGCATAAATTAGGCGTATTTCCAGAATTCAAAAGCTCTTCCGATTATTAAATTGGGAACATAATTAGCAGAGAATTAAATAGTGAATCCTAGTATAGAAGAAGGAGGAGAAATAGAAAGAAGAGTTGGAAATATCTCTATCATTGTTCACAAGAGTGCCATGTATAGGAGGAAGAATAAGTTTAATAAAGTTATTTTAGAAAGTGTGTCTTTAGCTCTCCAAAGACTTGTTTATATAGCCGTTGCTCAAACGGCTAGTTAATGGTTAGTTAGGACTAGTAACGACTAGTTTGACTCTATTAAATATAAAATAATTTACTAAATAATAAGTAGATGTAAATAATATTTCAAAGAGAAAATATTTTCATTACTTTTTGAGATATCACTAATTTTCCAACAATCCCCACATATTTCAAAATGTATATAAAAAATAATTAGTAAATAAAGAAAGAAAGAGAGTATACTTTGCTGGGTTTCAGGTATAATGAAACTCATCTAGTAGATAAAATAAGATTTAACTAATAGAATAATTGGTGAAGTTAATGACTTCTATGAACCAAAAATTGTTGTTGTAAGCTAGGGATCTTATTCATCATATTACATCGCCACAATTTCTGTTGTTATTGCCGTTTTGTGCTAATAAGCCATGCGCGCGCCTGATTTTCTTGAGTGCTCTAGAATTTTTTCATTAATTTCATAGTGGCCCACTCCACACTCATATAGGTCCATTAAGTGTGTTCTGTAGCACAATACACCAAACTACAAAAGGCTATGGATTATTGGATTAAGAGTCTAATAACTCAGGCTCACATTCCTTGCAGTCTTGCACTATATACACACATCATAGGAAGAGACATAATTTAATAGTGCATATTTGATCAAGTATTATCGATTGGAAAGGGCAGTGCAAGAGAAATCATACAAAAATGATCGAATGAACCTACTTCATGGGATCTCCAATCACATTAGTTGAGTTACCATCATTATTGATATATCTCAAAATGGCAAAAGTCTCAACCTCTCAATGTTTCACTTATAAGTCAAAGGATCAGTCAAATCCTCTTTTGGCTACACATAATGTATAAAGATATTCATCAATTGTATTACCATATTATATCTCAAGAGAATATGTCTATTCTTCCTGTTGAAAAACTTATTTTTTTACAATAGTTATTGTGCCTTGGCTATCATAATTCATCGACATAAAAGTTGTCGACTTAATTCCTAGTGGAATATTCACCAAGAGATTGCTTAATCAGCCTCATTATCACGCAAATCTAATACCATAACACCCCACCAAAAGATGATCACACATTCACTAGTGAGTTTTTTCATCATGTGAATTAAAGATTCAATATCATCATGTATCCTTCTAATAAAGTGAAAAATTCACATACCAAATACGGACTCATAGTATTTCTCGAGTAAGGCACAAAATCATCTCAAATGAAATAAAACTTTACTGCTATACAAGTACCTTTTGAAACATTCAACCCATGTTAGAATTTGTTTTCTTATTCTATTTTGTATATTCAAATACCAAATTAAAAATTTTCACACATAGAAGTATATCTAACTTCTATAGAAATATCTCAAGTAGGAAATGGTTCATAATTCAACAACTTCTTCACCAAAATAACCAAGAAACCCAAAGTAAAATAACTTTTAACGTATATTTTTTATCTTCTAATATAAATTTTCGCCACAAAAAGTCTCAATTTGTAAGGCTTCATTATAATTTACATGTTTAGGAGATAACATTTTCACAACTCATAAAAAATTCTACTTTAAAAATAACAAGTTAATAATATAACTTCACCCAAAAATATTTTATCTCAAAATTTAAAAAAAAATAAAAAATAAAAAATAAAAAAAAAAAACAAATTCTAACATGGGTTGAATGTTTCAAAAGGTACTTGTATAGCAGTAAAGTTTTATTTCATTTGAGATGATTTTGTGCCTTACTCGAGAAATACTATGAGTCCGTATTTGGTATGTGAATTTTTCACTTTATTAGAAGGATACATGATGATATTGAATCTTTAATTCACATGATGAAAAAACTCACTAGTGAATGTGTGATCATCTTTTGGTGGGGTGTTATGGTATTAGATTTGCGTGATAATGAGGCTGATTAAGCAATCTCTTGGTGAATATTCCACTAGGAATTAAGTCGACAACTTTTATGTCGATGAATTATGATAGCCAAGGCACAATAACTATTGTAAAAAAATAAGTTTTTCAACAGGAAGAATAGACATATTCTCTTGAGATATAATATGGTAATACAATTGATGAATATCTTTATACATTATGTGTAGCCAAAAGAGGATTTGACTGATCCTTTGACTTATAAGTGAAACATTGAGAGGTTGAGACTTTTGCCATTTTGAGATATATCAATAATGATGGTAACTCAACTAATGTGATTGGAGATCCCATGAAGTAGGTTCATTCGATCATTTTTGTATGATTTCTCTTGCACTGCCCTTTCCAATCGATAATACTTGATCAAATATGCACTATTAAATTATGTCTCTTCCTATGATGTGTGTATATAGTGCAAGACTGCAAGGAATGTGAGCCTGAGTTATTAGACTCTTAATCCAATAATCCATAGCCTTTTGTAGTTTGGTGTATTGTGCTACAGAACACACTTAATGGACCTATATGAGTGTGGAGTGGGCCACTATGAAATTAATGAAAAAATTCTAGAGCACTCAAGAAAATCAGGCGCGCGCATGGCTTATTAGCACAAAACGGCAATAACAACAGAAATTGTGGCGATGTAATATGATGAATAAGATCCCTAGCTTACAACAACAATTTTTGGTTCATAGAAGTCATTAACTTCACCAATTATTCTATTAGTTAAATCTTATTTTATCTACTAGATGAGTTTCATTATACCTGAAACCCAGCAAAGTATACTCTCTTTCTTTCTTTATTTACTAATNCCAGAGATATCAAATTCGTGAAGGTCGTCAATCTTTAAATAATCTTTAAACATAAATGTTATTTATTCTCATGATCTTAAGCAACATAAGCAAACTGTACTTGTGACAAAAAAAAAAATTTCACAACTACCAAAATAATGAATGCCATATTGCATCTATCTTTAAGATATTAAGAGCAAATTTAAAACACTCACGATCAAGAGAAGTAAAAAAGCAGCTCTAAGACTACAAAATTGAAGTGCAGTGTCTTTCAAAATGCAAAATGCATATACACAACAACAAATTACAAATCCTTGCATAATAGCAAATAATATATAACTATATATACTTCTAAAATTGAAAGGATATATGTATCATCTTGAGGCTAATGTTCATCTGCCTATAATATTCTCATGAATAAGCAAGAACATAAATGAGGAGGTATTAGTCCAATTACGCATACGTGGTTGTAACGAGCCGATGGTCATTTTACTTTTTATATCCCGGTTCTCCTAAATAAGACTCCCTGTATGTAATTTTATTATTTTATGACTTGGTGGGATGGTTAGTTCGGGATTTGAAAGGGTTCGGGTTGAAATCAGAACACTTAGTTCCTTAATATTGGCTTTAAAGGGGTAAGTTTGGCTTTGGTCAATATTTCTAGTAAACGACCTCGTAATCAGGATTCGATGGTCCCAATAGGTTCGTATGATAATTTAGACTTGGGAGTGTGTCCGAATAGAGTTTTGGATGACCCGAGAGCATTTCGATGCCTAAAGTTAAAAGTTGGCTTATTGAAGGTTTAATAGTTCTTTAAGTTTAGTTAGGAGTATGATTTAGTGTTATCGAGTCCCGTTTTGGATTTCGAGCTCGGAAATAGCTCCGTATGGTGATTTAAGACTTGCACACAAAATTTGGTGTCATTCTGAGTAGTTTAAGTATGATTCGGCGCGCTCGGAGTAAGTTGGAAGAATTTGAAATTCATAAGTTGATTCTACTTGGTTTTGGGTTGTGATCTTTAGTTTTGATGTTGTTTTCCACATTACGAGAGTGCGAGCAAGTCTGTTTTATGTTTAAGAACTTGTTGGTATGTTTGGTCGAGGCGTCGTCCCCCCGTATGGGATTCGGAGGGTCGACGAGGCTTGTTTTGTCTTTGGAGAGGAGCTGCTGGTGCATGTCATCTGGTGCATTCGAACCTGCAGTGGAATGGCCACAAAAGCGGCACCGAAACAAAGCCTCCTTGGACACAAGTGCACATTTGGTTGCGTGGGCTGAGTCCGCAGATGCGGACATGGAGGGTACAGATGCGCGACAACAGAAGCCGTCCGTGGTCCGCAGAAGCATGCAAGGACGCAGGTGCGGCTCGTACGCCGCAGGAGAGGGCTCGCAAAAATGAGTCATTTTCCCGCAGATGCGACTTTTGGCCAGTTGAGGGAGAACCACATCTGTGATGGATTTTTGCAGACGCGGAGCCGCAAATGCGGCCAATGAATCGCAGAAGCAGAAAAACCGCTAGGCAGAAGGGTTGCATTTAAGTCATGATTTAGGCTCACTTCTTCATTTTCTCACTTGTTGGCCGAATATAGAGCGCTTTGAATAGGAATTTTCACCTAGAACTTTGAGGTAAGTGATTTCTATATAATATGAGTTTAAAACATAGATTATGGGGAGATTTTAACATGTAAAATTGTGAAAATTTTGGGGTTAGATGAAAAATGCAGGTTTTGATAAAAATGGAATTTAACCACGAAAATGATTATGGAATTGGGTGAACATTATATATTTGAGTTCGTGAGGTTATGAGTAATAATTATCTTCAAAAATTTCCGAAATCCGGGCGTGTGGGCCCGGGGGTGAATTTGAAGAATCTTCCAATTTGAGTTGGGTAATTACTTTAATAGTTAAATTATGAAATTTTGAACGTGTATTGATTAATTTATAAAATATTTTACTAGTTTCGGGTCGTTTGGTACCGAGTTGAGGATTGAAAGCATATTTGTGGACCGGAAGTGAGCTTGAGAACGAGGTAAGTCTCTTGCCTAACCTTGTAAGAGGGAATTCATCCCCTTAAGTGTATTTTGTTGTAAAATTACTTGTGTGGGGAGCTAAGTACGCACTAGGTGATGAGAGTCCGTACATAGCTATATTCGATGTGATGTTCGGATAGTCTTAGATTTATATTATGCTTTGTTTGCACTGTTACGTTGATTATGCATATTAATTGTCTTAAATAAAGTCGATATTAAAGATTTTAAGATTTAAAGTCTCCATTTTAGATTTCTTATGTTTGGAAGAGTTAAGAATTTTGCAGTAACTCTGAGAAATCCATGTCCACTCGCATCGCAAGTATTTCCACGTGCGAGGTAAACCTCTACTCTCATAGGAGCGGGTCGTTCGCCTTGGCTGATTAATAGATTCATATATGGTTTGTTTCGTTCGACCTTTGGCAGTGCACAAAGTATATATATTTTGGATCGGTACGTACGACCTCGGCATAAATCATGCTTAATAATATTCGGAGCCTAATTATACTTGATATTGTTTTATGGCTTGATAGGTCATAATTATTTAATGACGAATATTAACTTGAGATTTACTATTAGTGAAAGAATTATTTATTCACCGCATGTTATTGAGTTTCATTATTATTTACATAACTCATGCTTATTTAGAATCCAGTATTTATTTGTTAGTCTATAGTAAATGTCGAAGTCGACCCCTCGTCACTACTTCTTCGAGGTTAGACTAGATACTTACTAGGTACATGTTGTTTATGTACTCAGCTACAGTTTTGCACTAATCGTGCAGGATCTGAGGAAGGTGCATCTGATAGTCATCCCCACGCGCATTCCTGATACTCCGAGACTTAGGGGTGAGCTGCTTTCTGAGTCCGTTCTACAACACCCGAAGTCACTCTTTTGTATTTACTTTCTGTCAATTTTATTTCAGACAGTAGTTTGGTGTTTTGTATATTCTACTAGTAGCCCATACACTTGTAACACCAGGTCTTGGAATTTTGCTAGTAGACACTTGATTATTTTGAGTATTTATTTCACCACACTTGTTCTTATAATTGTTACATTTCATTTTACTAAATTTCTTATCTATTACTTATTTAATAATTAAAAATCCACTATTTCTAAAATGTTAAAAAAACAAACACATGGCTAGTTCACCATTGGCTTGCCTAGCGGCGACATTGGGCACCATCACGACTTAAAGAAAAATTAGGTCGTGACAACATGGTATCAGAGCACTAGGTTCACGTAGGCCTCACATGTTATGAGTAGGCCTAATAGTGTCTTACGGATCGGTGCAGAGACGTCCATATTTATCTTCGAGATGCTATAGGGTGTTAGGAAACTACTCTTTCTTTATCTCCTATCGTGCAGTCGATGTTGTGCTAAGTATCTTTCTCTTATTCTCTCACAGATGGTGGTAACGCGCGCGGTAGATGTACATGATCATGGAGGAGCTTCTCCCCTATTGCTAGAGGCCGAGGGAGGGCTCCAGATCGTGGTAAAGGATGAGGAAGTCCTAGAGGTGCTCCAGTTATGCCACCAGTGGATCCTATTAGTGAGGAGCAGGGCGAGGTGCCTGCATCAGAGCCAGCCCCGGTGGATTTCATGTCAGCACTGGGATTCCAGGAGGTCATGGGCCGAATGATGCAGTTCATGGATTTTATGACTCAGGCTGGTTTATATCCAGCAGACCCGCCCATATCGCGGGCGGGAGGAGCAGCACAGGCCCCTACCGTTCAGGCTCCTGGGAATACAACTACCATATATTGGACCCTAGACGCACTACCCGTAGGCGGAGCCCAGCCAGTAGCAACAGCTATACCTGAGCCTAGACTAGCTGCGACCGACGAGCCGTAGAAGCTATTGGACATATGGACCAGGCTACATCCTCCTATCTTTAGAGGTGAGCGACATGAGGACTTACAAGACTTTATTGATCGGTCCAGGGACAGACTGCACAACATAAGGATATTAGAGTCCCACAGGGTGGATTTTACTAATTTTCAACTGGAGGGCAGGGCCCGTAGGTGGTGGCCTATAGGTTCTCCTCCCTTGACTTGGGATCAATTCACACGTATTTTTCTGGATAGGTATATTCCACCCTCTCAGAGGGAAGAGTTGCGGTTGCAGTTCGAGCAGCTCCAGTAGCGTCAGATGTCAGTGACCAACTATGAGGCGAGGTTCTCTGAGTTGTCTCGCCATGCACTCATGATATTTCCTACCAATCAGAGAGAGAGAGAGTGCGAAGGTTTATTGCAGGTTTACACTCTTGTATCCAGGCCACTATGGCCCGAGAGGTTGAGATTGGGACTTCTTACAAGCTAGTTGTGGAGATAACTCAGAGTATCGAGGGTGTCCATCAATGGATCCGAGAGCAGATGTCGTGGAAAAAGAGGTTTCATTATTCTGGAGGGTTCAGTGATGCTCCGTCTGGGGGAAGAGGTCAGTTTGGGAGAGGTCATCCTATCAGGCCCACATATCCAGCATCACCGCCTCCTCGGAATGCTCCAGTGCGACCGTATTTCAGCGCCATGCCAGAGAGTTCCTACCGGTCACCAACTATTCAGGGTTCCTCCAGTGGATATTAAGGCCATCAAGGTCAGACTTCTGGTTAGCAGTCCGTCGTTCCGAGGGGTTGTTATGAGTGCGGGGATCCTGACCACATGAAGAGGTTTTGTCCTAGACTTCGGGGCAAGGTAGTGCAGCAGGGTCATCAGCCTATGATTACAGCACCAGCTTCCACACCAACCGTTTGATCTCCCAGAGGTGGAGGGCAGGTGGGTAGGGGCCGTTCTAGAGGTAGGAGGCCAGTCAGGTGGAGGCCAGCCAGGTAGCGCTCCAGCTAGGTTCTACGCTTTTTCTGTCTGCGGTAGAGATGCTTCAATACTATTTGATCTAGGGTATATATATTCATATGTTTCATCTCTGTTCATTCTTGGGCGTTCCTCGTGAGTCATTGGGCACTCTTATTTATGTGTCCACGCCGGTGGGCGATTTTGTTTGTTTGGATCATATCTATCAGTCCTGCATTGTTACCTTCTGTGGCTATAAGACTAGAGCTGACCTTCTGTTGCTCGATATGATCGACTTTGAGATCATCCTGGGCATGGACTAGTTGTCTCCATATCATTCCATCCTTGATTGACATGCCAAGATGGTTACCTTGGCGATGCCAGAGTTGCCTAGATTGGAGTGGAAGGGTTCACTTATCATTGCATCTAGTTGGGTTATTTCTTTTCTGAAGGCTCAACACATGGTCGACAGGATTGTTTGGATTATCTAGCTTATGTTCGAATACTACAACAGATACTCTGGCGATTGATTCAGTACCGGTAGTCCAGGATTTCTCCGATGTGTTTCCTTCTAATGTTCCAAGCATGCCACCAGATTGTGATATTGATTTCTGTATTGATTTGGCTCCAAGTACCCAATTCATCTCTATTCCACCGTACCGCATGGATCCAAAAGAGTTGAAGGAACAACTTGAGGAGTTGCTAGAAAAGAAGTTTGTCAGACCGAGTGTGTCGCCTTGGGGTGCATCAGTGTTGTTTGTGAAGAAGAAAGATGGGAATATGCAGATATGTATTGATTACTGCTAATTAAACAAAGTTACCATTAAGAACAAGTACCCGTTTCCTTGTATTGATGATTTGTTTGGCCAGTTGTAGGATGCCAGGGTGTTATCTAAGATGGACTTGAGATCGGGGTACCATCGGTTGAAGATTTGGGTTTCAGATGTTCCGAAGATGGCTTTTCGAACTAGATATGGCCATTATGAGTTTCTAGTGGTGTCCTTCGATTTGACTAATGCCCCGACGGCATTTATGGACTTGATGAATCAGGTATTCAGACCATATATTGATTTGTTTGTCATTTTCTTCATTGATGACATTTTGATCTACTCGCGTAGCATGGAAGAGAATGAGCAACATTTGAGAGTGTTGCTTCAGACCCTGCGGTAACAGAAGCTATATGCTAACTTCTCCAAGTGTGAGTTTTGGTTAGATTATATGGCATTCTTGGGGTATGTCATATCAGGCAAGTATATTAAGGTAGATCCCAATAAGATCAAGGCATTTCAGAGTTGGCCTCGTCATGCCACAACGACTGAGATAAGGAGCTTCTTTGGGTTAGCAGGTTATTATCATCTGTTTGTGGAGGGATTCTCATCTATTGCGGCACCTTTGACTAGATTAACCCAGAACGGTGCTCCGTCCCAATGGTCCGATGATTGCGAGGTGAGCTTTCAGAATCCTAATACCGCCTTGACTTCAACACCGATGTTAGTGTTTCCTTCCGGTTCAAGGATGTGTACAGTGTATTGGGACACTTCATACGTTGGTTTGGGTTGTGAATTGATGCAGGAGGGTCGAGTTATTGCATATGCTTTACGTTAGCTGAAGCCCCACGAGAAGAATTACCATGTACACGATTTGGATTTAGGCGTGATTGTTCATGCTCCGAAGATCTGGAGGCATTATCTTTATGGGGTGTCCTGTGAGGTTTACACCGATCACCGTATCTTATAGCATTTGTTCAAGCAGAAGGATCTCAATTTGAGGTAGCGCAGGTGGCTTTAGTTACTAAAAGATTATGATATTATCATCCTTTATTATTCAGGCAAGGCGAATGTGTTCACGGATGCCTTGAGCAGAAAGGCGGAGAATATGGGTAGTTTGGCATTTATTTCAGCATATAAGAGGTCATTAGCTTTGGACATTCCATTTTTAGCTAATAGACTTGTGATGTTGGATATTTCGGAGCCCAGCTGAGTTCTTGCATGTGTCGTCGCCCAGTCTTCATTATTCGAGCAGATCAAGGCTCGCCAATACAATGATCCACACTTATTGGTTCTCAGGGAGACGGTACTATAGGGTTGTTCCAAGGAGGTTACTATCGATGAGGATGGTGTTCAACGACTCCAGGGTCGTCTATGTGTCCCTAATGTTGGCGGGATGAAGGAAACAATTCTACAGAAGGCACAAAATTCTCGGTATTCTATTCATCTAGGTGCCACAAAGATGTATCGTGACCTAAGGCATCATTATTGGTGGAGGCGGATGAAGAAGGACATAGTTGAGTATGTGGAGAGGTGCCGAAATTGCCAGCAGGTTAAGTATGAATATCAGAGGCCGGATGGACTACTCAAGCATATGGTTATACTTGAGTGGAAAAGCGCATTACGATGGATTTTGTAGTTGAATTGCCGCGGACCTTGCGAAAGTTTGATGCAGTTTGGGTCATTGTCGACAGGTTGACCAAGTCGGCACACTTCATTCTAGTGTGACCACGTATTCTTCAGAGATATTGGCCCAAATTTACATCTAGGAGATTGCTCGGTTGCATGGTGTGCCTGATTCCATCATATCGGATAGAGGCCCTCAGTTTACTTCACATTTATGGAGGGAAATGCAGAGTGAGTTGGGGACCCAGGTAGGGCTCAGCAGAACCATTCATCCGCATACCAACGGGCAGTCAGAGCGGACAATTCAAATCTTGGAGGATATGCTCAGAGCATGTGTGATTGAATTCGGAGGGTAGTGGGATCGATTTTTTCCTTTTTCCGAGTTTGCTTACAATAAAAATTATCAGTCTAAGATCGAGATGGTTCCATTTGAGGATTTATATGGTTGGTGATGTCGTCCGCCCATCGGATGGTTTGAGCCGGTGGGGCTAAGTTATACGATACTGATTTAGTGAAGGATGCCTTGGAAAAGGTAAAGTTGATTCTGGAGCAATTACGCACAGCACAGTCCAGACAGAAGAGTTACGCGGATCAGAAGGCACATGATTTATCATTTATGGTAGGAGAGAAGGTTCTCTTGAAGGTCTCGCCGATGAAGGGAATCATGAGGTTTGGAAAGATGGGCAAGTTGAGCCCAAGGTTTATAGGTCCATTTGAGGTGTTGAGATGAATTGGGAAAGTTGAATATGAGCTTGCCTTGCCTCCTAGTCTATCGGGAGTTCGTCCAGTTTTCTACGTGTCTATGAGGTATCATGCCGACAGGTCGCATGTGTTACACTTCAGCATGGTTAAGCTAGATGAAAGCTGGGTTATGAGGAGGAGCCACTTGCCATTGTTGACAGGAAGGTTCGTTAGCTGAGGTACAAGAAGATTTCTGCAGTAAAGGTTCAGTGGAGGGGCCAATAAGTTGAGAAGGCGACATGGGAGGCCAAGGAGGACATGCGGAGCTGATATCCACACTTATGCGACACTCCAGGTATGATCCTAGACCCGTTCGAGGATGAAAATTTATTTAATAGGTAGATAATGTAACGACCCGACCAATCGTTTTTCTTTCTAGATCCCTGTTCCCCTAAATAAGACTCCATGTATGTGTTTTTACTGTTTTATGACTTGCGGGGATGGTTTGTTAGGGATTTGGAAGGGTTATGATTGAAATAAGAACACTTAGTTCCTTAATATTGTCTTTAAAGGGGTAAGTTTGACTTTGATCAATATTTTTAGTAAACGACCTCGGAATCAGTATTTGACGGTTCCAATAGGTTCGTATGATGATTTAAGACTTGCACACAAAATTATTGAGGTGTATTTGGGATTCCGAGCCTCAAAATAGCTCTGTATGGTGATTTAAGACTTGCACACAATATTTGGTGTCATTCCGAGTAGTTTAAGTATGATCGGCGCGCTCAAAGTAAGTTGGAAGAATTTTGAAATTCATAAGTTGATTCTACTTGGTTTTGGGTGTGATCTTTAGTTTTGATGTTGTTTTTCGCCTTCTAATAGTGCGAGCGAGTCCGTTTTATGTTTACGAACTTGTTGGTATATTTGGTCGAGGCCTCGGGACCCCCCATATGGAATTCAGAGGGTCGACAGGGCTTGTTTTCTCTTTGGGGAGGAGCTGTTGGTACATGTCATCTGGTGCGTTCGCACCTGCGGTTGAATGGCCGGAGAAGCGGATCCTTGGTCGTAGATACGTATTTGGACTTCATGGGATGAGTGCGAAAATATGGACTTGGACGGAGCAGATACGTGACGCAAAAGAGGTCCATGGTTCGCAGAAGCGGTCAAGGACGCAGGTGCAACTCGTACGCCGCAGGAGCGGGCTCGCATAAATGTTCCATTTTCCCGCAGTTTCAGGTTTAGTCCAGCTGAGGTAGAACTGCATGTGCGATGAACATTCCGCAGATGCGGAGCCGCAAATGCTTCCAATGAACCGCATAAGCGGAAAAACTGTTGGGCAGAAGGGTTGCATTTAAGTCGATATTTAGGTTCACTTCTTCATTTCTCTCACTTGTTGGTCGAATATTGAGCTCTTTGAAGATGGATTTCCCTAGAACTTTAAGGTAAGTGATTTAATATGAGTTTAAAACATAGATTATGGGGGGATTTTAACATGTAAAATTGTGAAAAATTTAAGTTTAGATGAAACGTAGGTTTTGATAAAAATGAAATTTAACCACGAAAATGATTATAGAATTGGGTGAAAATTATATATATGAGTTTGTGAGGGTATGGGTAACAATTATCTTCAAAATTTTCCGAAATTCGAGTACGTGGTCCCAGGGGTGAATTTTAGGAATCTTCCAATTTGGGTTGGGTAATTACTTTAATAGTTAAATTATGAAATTTTGAACGTGTATTAATTAATTAATTTATACAACATTTGATTAGTTTTGAGTCGTTTGGCTCTAAGTTGAGGATTTAAAGCATATTTGTGGGTCGGAAGTGAGCTTGCGAACGATGTAAGTCTCTTGCCTAACTTTGTAAAAGGGAACTCATCCCCTTAGGTGTATTTTGTTGTGATATACTTGTGTGGGGAGCTATGTACGCACTAGGTGACGAGAGTCCGTGCGTAGCTATATTCCATGTGATGTCCGGGTAGTCTTAGTTTACATCATGCTTTGTTTGCATTGTTATGTTGATTATGCATATTAATTGTCTTAAGTAGAGCCGAGATTAAGGATTTTAAGATTTAAAGTCTCCAGTTTAGATTTCTTATGTTTGGGAAGAATTGAAGAATTTTGCATTAACTCTGAGAAATCCTTGTCCACTCGCGTCGCAAGTATTTCCGCGAGCAAGGTAAATTCCTCTACTCTCATTAGAGCGGTTCGCCTCGGCAGGTTGATAGATGCATCTATGGTTTGTGTCGTTCGACCCTCGACAATGCACACATTATATATATTTTGGATCGGGGCGTACGACCTCATTATAAATCATACATAATAATACTCGGAGCTAATACCTGATATTGTTTTATGCCTTGAGAGGTCATTATTATTTAATGACGGAAATTGATTTGGAATTTACTATTAGTGAAAGAATTAATTATTCACTACTTGTTATTGAGTTTCATTATTATTTACATAACTCATGCTTATTTAGAATCTCAGTATTTATTTGTTAGCCTATAGTAAGTGTCGAAGTCAACCCCTCGTTACTACTTCTTCGAGGTTAGACTAGATACTTACTGAGTACATGTTATTTATTTACTCATGCTACACTTCTGCACTAACTGTTCAGGATCCGAGGCAGGTGCGTCTGGTACACATCCCGGCGCACATTCCTTGATACTTCGAGGCTTAGTGGTGAGCTGCCTTCTGAGTCCGTTCTGCAGCACCTGAAGTCTCTCTTTTGTATTTACTTTCTCTCTACTTTATTTCAGACAGTATTTTAGTATTTGTATATGCTACTGGTAACTCATACACTTGTGACACCAGGTGTTAGAATTTTGATAGTAGACACTTGATGATTTTTAGTATTTATTTCACCACACTTGTTCTTATAATTGTTTACATTTTATTTTACTAAAGTTCTCATCTTTTACTTATTTAATAATTAAAAATCAACTATTTCTAAAATGTTAAAAGAATAAACATATGGCTACAACAACTACAATGCAGAAAGCGTCAACAGGAATAATGTACTTAATTGGTATTCTCCATAAGAATAAAGTGTGAATGTCCTTAAGATTGTTGAAAAAAATTTATTATGGAGAATAGGAGTTAGCTTGAGGCGTGTCAACGACATTGTCATTAAGGATATTTTTCCTATACAATAAATTAAAGCATAAATTAGGCGTATCTCTAAGGATTCAACAAGCTCTTCCAATTATTAAATTGGGAACTGAATGAGATGATCCAAGGGGTTATTTTATAAAATTAGACTCCGTTCCATTATAAATAACCATAAAAAGACTAAAATTAAATACCTCGATGTGTGTGCACAATCCGGGCGTGAAACCAGAAAGCTTTTATGTGAAAATATGAGAAAAAGTAATTTTTAGAATTTAAATTTGATAAAAGTTCACTTTGGTCAATATTTTTAGAAAACGAACACGGAACCGTGTTCCGACGATCCCGGGAGGTTCGCAGTAAAATATGGGACTCGGGCGTATGCCCAGAAATGAATTCCAAGGTCCTAAGCCTTAGAAATCAATTTTTGAAAGAAATTATTTTGCTGAAATGTTCATGAATTAAAGAAAAGAAATAATACTAGAAATCATTGGTATCGGGTCTGTATTTTGGTTCCGGAGCCCGGTACAACTTTGTTATGATATTTAGAGGTCAACTGTGGAATTTGGTGAAAAACGGAGTTCGTTTGACGTGATTCGGACATCCAGTTGAGAAATTTTGAACTTTAAGAGTTTTTGATGAAAATGATGAGTTTTGAGGTTTAATTCATAGATTTACATGTTATTTTCATGATTTGATCGCACGAGCAAGTCCGTATGATATTTTTAGACTTGCGTGCATGATTTGTTTAGAGCCCCGAGGGCTCGGGTGAGTTTCAGATAGGCCACCGGGTGTTTTACACTTGAAAAAAACTGCTGATTTTCCAATATCTAGTGTCCAGGTTTTTGTACTATGTGATCGCATAGGTATAACCGCGATCACATAGTGTAGTCTTCAAGGGTCCCAAAATATTGCACTGTGCGAACGCAACTCCTAGAGTGCGTTCGCGAAGCACAATCCAGGTAAGCTGTGCGATCGCACAGTGTGCTCCGCGACCGCACTGTGCACCCCTACCCCTGTGCGAACGAATGTTCCAACCCGCGATCGCACTACCCCAGCTCCCTTACCCTGTGCGATCGCACAGTTTCCCAGCCCAGCTATTATAAATGCCTTTTAAAAATCAGGCAGAACCCTTTCTTCTCCAAATTTTCGAGGTTCCAGCCCTAAAAACGAGTGTTTTTCAACAATCTTCATCCCCAATTCATAGGTAATAAATTCCAAACCTTGTTCTTTCAATTCCTTACTATTTTGCATCACTTTTAAAGCAAAAACAAAGAATTTTCATGGTAAAAATCTAGGATTTGGGTAGAATTAGGGAGTTTTGTAAAAAATAAATTTTTATATCAAATTAAGGTCGGATTTCAAAACTAATAGCATATTTGGGTTCGTGGGTGAATGGGTAAACGTAATTTGGTCCGAACCCCGAGTTTAGACCAAGCGGGCCCGGGGTCGGGTTTTCTCCTTTTTTGAGAAAAACTTAGGAAAAATTATATTTTCAATAAAGTTAGTTCCTTTAGCATTAGTTAATGATATTAAGTTAATTTTGATTACATTCAAGAAATTTAGAGGTGAATTCAAAAGGAAAATCGATAATTGAGCAGTGAGTGGCCTGCGGAGTTGAGGTAAATGTTTGGTCTAACTTTGACTTGATGGAATATGACTCCCCACTTGGTTGTTATGTGAAATGCATGGGCGTGGTGTATAGGTGTGGTGACGAGTATCTATGCACCACCTAAATT
>ML437094.1:42761-72035 GCA_005239525.1 Nicotiana knightiana
TTGAGGATTGGTTATAGCTGAGGCCTGAAAGAGGCGGTTGTGTTATTTTATTATTGTTGCAGTATTTGAATTGATGTGTTTAGATTTCCTTCCTGTTTTATAAGTATTGTCTCAGATATATTTTCTTGTTCATGTAGAATTATTTTATTGTGTTATCGTGTATATATATATAAGTATTGTCTGAGATATATTTTCTTGTTCATGTAGAATTATTTTATTGTGTTATCGTGTATATATATATATATATATATATATATATATATATATATATAGCACAGGCTTATTGTTAAAGCCCTGCCTAGTCAGCAGTAGAGGATTCTAGGATGACCACCTGATTTGTTTGGAGATACGCGGTACATCTGCCGGTGTTCGCAGATTCCGAGAGTCTTCTCCTATTATTATTTACACTGTTTTATTATATTCAGAACAATTACACTATTTCTTTCGATCATTATTTGTAGTATTTTTTAGTAGTTCGTGGATTGTGACACCAGACCCTGAGATAGTCTTAGAGTTGTTTATATAATTAGTTCGTGATCCATTTTATTTAAATGGTCATTGTTATCATTTTATTTTATTTCTGTTGGGAATTGTTTTAATTAGGCGCAATTGATATTTATTTATTTATTTATGCTCAAGTAGTTAATCAAGGAAATTAGCTAATCGACTTCTAACATTGGATTGCCTAGCAAGTGTGGTGTTAGGCACCATCACGATCCCTGAGGTTGGGAATTTGGATCGTGACAAGTTGGTATCAGAGCACTAGGTTTACTTAGGCCTCACAATCCACAAACAAGCTTAGTAGAGTCTGAAGGATCGGTACGTAGACGTCTGTACTTATCTCTCAGAGCCTATTGAGTTAGGAACAATCTCACTTCTATTCTACTCTATCTTGCGGAATTATTATACCATTGATGGTTGAACTTGTCTATTCTTGTCCTCTCACAAATCTCGACATCGTGCAAAACGTTTGCAACTGGACAAGAGATGAAGCCCCAATGACAGCTACAATCAGGGGAAGAGACAGAAGCAGAGCTCAGACTAAATCTCGAACATCAACACCTAGAGTAAAGTCTCAATATGGATCTAGACGCAGAGGTTCTAGCTCAGTCGATACATTTTGGACTAGCCCATATCCCAGATGGATTCATAGTTACTTCGGTACTGCATAACAAGGGAATAGTTGAAAGCAACGGGGTTGAATTATATGAGCTGTGAAATTTAACATTGTGGATTGCCAGGCATTGTGACCTGTGACTTCGTGCCAAGTAGATAAGTCCACTGTCAAGGAATAGATTGTGGGGTCATGTGTTATGTCGATTTTGGCTTGAAAGGTATAAGGCCTGGGATTTTTGGCAAGAAATAAAGCTAAGAATTGCGGTGTGTTTGTCTCCTTAATGACCATATACCTCAGTACCAAAGGAGTTATATAAACAAATTTAGATCAACAGAAGGTTTAATCAGTGTGGAAGTCACGGTTGCGTATTTTGGGGGTGCTCCAGAGGTAGTACAGTGGTTGACAAGCTTCTAGACTATATGGTCTGTGCCAAAAAAAAAATTATCTGTATAAAGCTTTACTTGTGGGATCGTTGTGCATCAACAGGAATAAGAGTTACTGCAACGAATAACGAAGAGTACATGAATAAGTGGGGTAGCTCAGCAGTGTTGAGTCAACATGGTAAAGGAGAAATTGGTCGCCGGTGGTTGAGGCAAGCCTACGAAGAGGACGACCAGCTAGTTCAACATCAATTATTTGACTTAGTTATCATAAATGCTTTTGAAAGAATTTGATTCTTGGACCCTCCATAATGCGAGGTGCATATGGTTTGAGCGGTTGTGTCAGGTCATATGACTGTGTTAGAACATGCTACCAGGTTTGATAAGTCAGCCCGTCACACTCCTACTTCGGTTTATCTAGCCAGAAAGCAAGTCCACAGATTCATTAAAGGACTCAAATATGATTGTAAATTTTTTGACAACTCAGGGCAGGTTGATACTTCATTCGGCTAGTGATAGACATTGTCCTAGACCTGCGAGAGTCATATTTCATTAGAACACTCAAGCTACGTGCCCCATTGCAGTTTAAACTCAACTTACATGTCGAAGGTAGAGGTCAGACTCCTAGAGGTGGAGACCCAGCCTGTTGGTATATTTTCTATGGTAGGGGTGAGGTCGTTACATTAAATGGTGTCATTACAAGAACAATCTCTAATTATTATAAAGTGATGGTTTCTGAACTTAATACGGTTATACGTAACTAATAAATTTCTTCTAATATTCTCTACTCTCGGGTGAGCTTCGTAACTCAAAAATCTACTTGTGAGAACACTAGTATTGAGAAATTCTATGGAGATAGCTATGTCTACCATTACGTGTTGTAATTTAATTTAACGGATAATATTCAAAAGAAGAAAATGGAATGTTTTGAGTGGCGATATGCATATTACTTGTGATTCAGAATTGAGGACGAGATCCTCGCGTTTTGATATGATATGGTATGTTTAAACCGGGCTACGAGCCGCGGTGGAAATTCATGTGTTTAAATTCTCCCGTGTGAATCAAAATTTTGCTATAGTACTGGTAGGGAGTCATACCTGTTAGGCTTATTCAACAATTTACGTATAAAATAATGATAATAATCATAATAATAAATGAATAAATAATAATAAAAGTAATACTAATAATAAGTAAATAAATAAATAAATAAGGAAATTAATTAATTAACTGTGCATAATTTGCCAAATTCGTGTTATAATTATTGAGCCTTAACCTACGAGGTATGTGCCCGCCAGGGTGGCGTTAAATGAGACACGTTGATTCGGGTATATAATTATGAGGCCTTCATGAATCGCATTTCGTTATCAGTGTTGTGAAGGTTTGAAAGGAGATTTTTTTTCTTTGTTGATGTGAAGCAATTTGATGATTCTGTAAGTGTCTGTGAACAACTATTAAGAAACATATTGAGCCGAAAGGATGTTCCATTCGAATGGTCAGGCGAGTGTGGGTTGAAATTTCAGAAACTTAAGATTAGCCTTGACTGCAACACCGGTGTTAGTGTTACCATCAGATTCGGGTTCTTTCACGGTGTATAGTGATGCTTCTCGAGTTGGACTTGGAGCAGTATTGATGCAAGATGGCAGGGTGATTGTGTATGCGTCTTGTCAGTTGAAAGTCCATGAGAAGAATTTCCCTGTTCACGACTTAGAGATGGCAACCATTGTTCATACCTTGAAAGGTTGGAGGCACTACCTTTATGGTGTGCAGTGTGAAGTTCTTACAGACCATCGCAGTCTCCAGTACTTATTCAAGCAACTAAATGTACCTAGATTTGAGGCAGTATCATTGGTGGAGAAGGAGGAAAAAGGACATTGTGGCTTATGTGGCTCGTTTTTTAAATTGTCAACATATAAAATATGAGCATCAGAGACCCGGTGGTTTACTACAACAGATAGAGATTCTTGAGTGGAAGAGGAAGCGTATCACTAGGGACTTCATTGTTGGACTCCCATGGACTCAGAGAAAGTTTGACACAGTTTGGGTTATTGTGGATAGGCTGACTAAATCAGCACATTTCATTCCTGTATCAAGTACTTATACTTCAGAACGGTTGGCTGAGTTATATATTCGGGAGATATTTTGCCTTCTTGGTGTGCCCGTGTCTATCATTTCTGATCGGGGTACGCATTTTACTTCGCACTATTGGAGAGCAGTTTAGCGTGAGTTGGGTACCTAAGTAAAGTTGAGTACAACATTTCACCCTCAGATTGACGGGCAGTCCGAGCGTACTATTCAGTGTTGGATGATATGCTTCGCGCTTGTGTTATTGACTTTGGAGGCTCATGGGATCAGTTCTTGCCGTTAGCGGAGTTTTCTTATAATAACAACTATCAATTGAGCATTCAGATGGCTCCTTATGAGGCGTTATATGGTAGACGATGCAAATCGCCAGTTGGATGGTTCGAGCCAGGAGAGGCTCCATTGTTGGGGACAGACTTAGTTCAGGAGGCCTTAGATAAGGTCAAGATTATTCAGGAAAGACTTCGTGCGGCTCAGTCTAGGCAAAAGAGTTATGCCGATCGTAAAGTTCGTGATGTAGCATTTATGGTTGGAGAGAGAGTATTGCTTCATGTGTCGCCCATGAAGGGTGTTATGAGGGTTGGGAATAAGGGCAAGTTGAGCCCTAGGTATCCGTTTGAGATTCTTGATAAGGTGGGGGAGGTAGCTTACAGACTTGCATTGCCTCCAGGGTTATCCTCAGTTCATCCGGTATTCCACATGTCTATGCTCCAAAAATATCATGGTGACCCGTCCCACGTGTTAGATTTCAGCTCTGTCTAGTTGGACAAAGACTTGACCTATGAGGAGGAGACAATAGCTATTTTGGACCGGCAGGTTCGCCAATTGAGATCTAATAGTTTTCCTTCAGTTCGAGTGCGGTGGAGAGGCCAGCCCGCTGAGGCAGCTACTTGGGAGTCTGATTCAGATATGCAGAGTAGACACCCACACTTGTTCGCCACTTCAGGTAATTTTCTATGTCCGTTCGAGGACGAAAGTGTATTTTAGAGGTGGAGATTGTGCTGAACCAAGGGGTCATTTTATAAAATTAGACTCTCTTCCATTCTAAATAACCATAAAAAGACTAAAATTAAATATCTCGATTTGTGTATGCAGTCCGGGCGTGAAACCGGAAAGCTTTGATGTGAAAATATGAGAAAAAGTGATTTTTAGAATTTAAATTTGTTAAAAGTTGACTTTGGTCAAAATTTTTAGTAACCGGACATGGATTCATTTTCCGACGATCCCGAGAGGCCCGCAGTAAAATATGGGACTCGGGCGTATTCACGAAAATAAATTCCGAGGTCCCAAGCCTTAGAAATAAATTTTTGAAAGAAATTATTTTGTTGAAATGTTCATGAATAAAAGAAAATAAATAATACTAGAAATCATTGGTATCGGGTCCGTATTTTGGTTCCGGAGCCCGGTACAACTTTTTTATGATATTTAGAGGTTAACTGTGGAATTTGGTGAAAAACGGAGTTCGTTTGACGTGATTCAGACATCCGGTTGAGAAATTATGAACTTTAAGAGTTTTTGATGAAAATGATGAGTTTTGAGGTTTAATTCATAGATTTACATGTTATTTTCATGATTTTATCGCACGATCAAGTCCGTAAGATATTTTTTAGACTTACGTGCACGATTATTTTAGAGCCCCGAGAGCTCGGGTGAGTTTCGGATAGGCCACAAGGTGTTTTACACTTGAAAATAACTATTGGTTTTCCAATATCTGGTGTCCAAGTTTTTGTACTATGCGATTGCATAGGTATAACAACGATCTCATAGTGTAGTCTTCAAAGGTCCCAACATATTGTACTGTGCGAACGCAGCTCCTGGAGTGCGATCGCGAAGCACAGTCCAAGTAAGCTGTGTGATCGCACAATGTGCTCCGCGACCACACTGTGCACCCCCTACCCCTGTGCGAACGCATGCCCCCACCCACGATCGCAGTGCCCCAGCTCCCTAACCTTGTGCGATCGCACCTCATTACCCGCGATGGCACAGTTGCCCAGCCCAACTATTATAAATACCTTTTAAAAACCGGGCAGAACCCTTTCTTCTCCAAATTTTCGAGGTTCCAGCCCTAAAAACGAGTTTTCTTCAACAATCTTCATCCCCAATTCATAGGTAATCAATTCCAAACCTTGTTCTTTCAATTCCTTACTATTTTGCATTACTTTTAAAGCAAAAACAAAGAATTTTCATGGTAAAAATCTAGGATTTGGGTAGAATTAGGGAGTTTTGTAAAAATTGAATTTTTATATCAAATTAAGGTCGGATTTCAGAACTAATAGCATATCTGGGTTCGTGGTGAATGGGTAAACGTAATTTGGTCCGAACCCCGAGTTTAGACCAAGCGGGCCCGGGGTCGGGTTTTCACTTTTTTTGAGAAAAACTTAGGAAAAATTATATTTTCAATAAAGTTAGTTACTTTAGCATTAGTTAATGATATTAAGTTAATTTTATTAGATTCGAGCAATATAGAGGTGAATTCAAAAGGAAAAGCAATAATTGAGCAGTGAGTGGCCTGCGGAATTAAGGTAAGTGTTTGGTCTAACTTTGGCTTGAGGGAATATGACTCCCCACTTGGTTGTTATGTGAAATGCATGGGCATGGTGTATAGGTGTGGTGACGAGTATCTATGCATGACCCAAATTGTCTGTTTAACATGACCCCCTTCCCGTTCCCCATTTATTTGATCATTATCTTAAGTGTTATCTGTTCATTATTGCTTATATGACTATTTGGCCTTGTTGATCTGTTGTTAGATATTGTTGTGATTATTTGGAAAGAGTATTGGTTTTTTGAGCTGGTTTCCTGGTGATATAGACATGGTTGAGAGGTTTGGCATTATTTTTACGAATTAGAATTATATATATATATATATATATTTATGTTCCTGTTGGTTTCGTTTGATAATATTGAGGAAGTTGTGAGAAATGCAGTCTAACTGTTTCGTAATTGTTGAGGTTCACGTGGTTATTGGGTTTCATTGAGTTATTTCCAGTTGTTGTTGTAAGTGTGTTAAAATTGTTGGTTGTTCTCTTGAGTTTATCATAGTATATAAGGGCTGAGCTAGATTGACAGCGTTATGGTATTTAATTATATTCTGGTTGGTTTTATTGTGAAATAATAACTGTTAAAACTTACGAGCTATATGATTTTCTATTTGAAATTGTGGAAATAACAGTATTGTGAAAGGCTTGGCCTGAATTGTGAAATTCTTTATGAATAAATTGATATGATATGTATGGTGGGAGCGGGTTGCACGCCGCAACAAGGAGTGATAAGAGTGGACAGGTGGGATCGGGTTGCACGCTGCAACAGGAGCAATAAGGGTGATATATTTAGGGAGGAGCAATAAGGGAACACAGGTGGGAGCGGGTTGCACGCCGCAACAAGGAGCGATAAGGAAGGACACTTATATTTTTACTGATTTTCAAAGAAAATAAAGATTTGAAAAGCTAAATGTTTTTTTTTACTTTTTTTTTTTTGAAAAACAAAGATTTGAAACTTTCTATTTTATATTACTATTTTCATATTTTGGCACTACTTCTATTCAAAGATAAAGTTTGAAATCTTGGAAACTTTTGAGGATTGGTTATAGCTGAGGCCTGAAAGAGGCGGTTGTGTTATTTTATTATTGTTGCAGTATTTGAATTGATGTGTTTAGATTTCCTTCCTGTTTTATAAGTATTGTCTCAGATATATTTTCTTGTTCATGTAAAATTATTTTATTGTGTTATCGTCTATATATATATATATATATATATATATATATTAATATCACAGGTTTATTGTTAATGCCCCGCCTTAGCCTCGTCACTACTTCACCGAGGTTAGGCTCGGCACTTACTCAGTTCATGGGGTTGGTTGTACTGATACTACATTCTGTACTCTTTTGCACAGATCCAAACACTAGTCAGCAGTAGAGGATTCCAGGACGACCACGCGATTCGTTTGGAGACACGAGGTACATCTGCCGATGTTCGCAGATTTCGAGAGTCTTCTCCTATTATTATTTACACTGTTTTATTATATTCAGAACAGTTACACTATTTCTTTCGGCCATTATTTGTAGTATTCTTTAGTAGTTCATGGATTGTGACACCAGACCCTGGGTAGTCTTAAAGTTGTTTACATAATTAGTTCGTGATCCGTTTTATTTAAATGATCGTTATTATCATTTTATTTTATTTCTGTTGGGAATTATTTTAATTAGGCGCAATTGATATTTATTTATTTATTTACGCTCAAGTAGTTAATCAAGGAAATTAGTTAATCGAATTTTAACATTGGCTTGCCTAGCAAGTGTGGTGTTAGGCGCCATCACGATCCCCGAGGTTGGAAATTTGGGTCGTGACATTGAACCAGCAGAAAATTCAATAAAGAAACCCAACATAGAAGAAGGAGGAGAAATAGAAAGGAGAGTTGGAAATATCTCTGTCATTATTCATAAGAATTCCATGTATAGGAGGAAGAATAAGTTTGAAAAAGTTTGGAAAGTGTGTCTTTAGCTCTCCAATGACATTGTTCCAACGGCTAGTTAACGGCTAGATAACAACTAGTTAATGACTAGTAACAACTAGTTTGACTCTGTTAAATATAAAATAATTTACATAGATGTAAATAATACTTCAAAAGAGAAAATATTTTTCGAATCAAGATGGACATTACCTTATGAGATATCACTAATTTTTCAACATAGAATACATATAATATGATATAATATTAAAAACCGGTTCCAAAAAAATTTGGCCGTTATAATTAAATATTCTTGTAGAAAGATTTGACAGTATTCATATAATAACAAGCCGATGAATTGTGAATCAACGAGATCATTCTTCATTAATAATTCTTAGTTCTCTTGCATTACATGCTATCATACTAAGCCTATTATTCTTGTTGTAATGACCCAACCAGTTGTTTTGTTGTGTAAATCTATGTTTCCCTAAATAAAACTCGTGCGTATGTGCTTTTGCTATTTTGTGACTTATGGGGATGATTAATTCGGATTGAAATCGCAACACTTAGTTTCTTAATATTAGCTTTAGAAGGTTAAGTTTGACTTGGGTCAACATTTCTAGTAAACGACCTCAGAATCGGGATTTGACGGCCCCAGGTTTGTATGATGATTTTTGACTTGGGCGTGTGTCCGGATCGGGTTTTGGATGACTCGGGTGCATTTCGGCGCCTAAAGCTAAAAGTTGGCCAATTGAAGGTTTAAAAGTTCTTTAAATTTGGTTTGGAGTAGGTTTTGGTGTTATCGAGGTCCGTTTGGGATTTCGAGTTCGGGAATGGTTCCGTATGGTAAATTAAGACTTGCATGAAAATTTTGGTACAATTCCGAGTAGTTTAGGCATGATTCAGCGCGTTTGGAGCAAGTTGGAAGAAGTTGAAGTTTATAAGTTGATTCGATTTGGTTTGGGGGTGTTATTCTTAGTTTTGGTGTTGTTTTCTGCATTCCAAGGGTTCGAGCAGGTCCGTATCATTTTTACAAACTTGTTGGCATGTTTGGACGAGATCTCGGGGGCCTCGGGTGCTATTGAGACGACACACAGATCGAGTTAGAGCTTGAAAGGGGATGCTGGTGCATCAGTTCTGGTGTGCCCGCACCTGTGATCTTTGCCACAGATGTGAGCCTGCGGGTTTGAGCTCTTGGCCACAGAAGCGGATTTGGGAGTGTGGTCAGTGTCCCGCAGAAGAGGCCTCACTTCTACGATGGAAGGGCTGCAAATGCCAGTTGAGGCTGGCTAGGCCTGGACCGCAGATGCGATGCATCTACCGCAGAAGCGAGATCTCGTCCGCAGAAGCGAGATCAGGAGGCTTGAGCTAGGACCACACCTGCGATGGATTTTACGCAGGTGCGGCACCGCAGAAGCGGCCATTTCTCCACACAAGCAGAAATTGCTGGAGGCAGAAGCTTCATTTAAGTCGGGACTTAGGCCATTTTGGGTTCATTTATTGCATTCCTTGGGAGATTGTTGGAGCTCTTAGAGAGGGATTTTCATCTAACCATTGGAGGTGAGTAATTTCTATTAAATGCATAGATTATGGGTACATTTTAATATGTAAAATTGTGAAAATTATGGGTTTATTTGAAACCTAAGTTTTGATAAAAATGAGATTTAACCATGAAAATAATTATGGAATTGGGTGAAAATTATATATTTGAGTTCGTGAAGTTATGGGTAACAATTATCTTAGAAATTTCCGGAATTCGGGCACGTGGACCTTGGGGTGAATTTCAGGAATCTTCCAATTCGGGTTGGGTAATTACTCTAATTATCAAATTACGAACTTTTGAACATGTATTGACTAATTTATATAACATTTGACTAGTTTCGGGTTGTTTGGCACCGAGTTGAGGGTATAAAGCATAATTGTGGACCGGAAGTGAGCTTGAGAATGAGGTAAGTCTCTTGCCTAACCTTGTAAGAGAAAATTCATCCCCTTAGGTGTATTACTTTGTTGTGAATTACTTGTGCGGGGAGCTACATATGCACTAGGTGACAAGAGTCCATGCGTAGTAGCTATATTCCATGAGATGTCCGAGTAATCTTAGACTTACACCATGCCTTGATTGTACTGTCATGTTTGTTATGCATATTAAATATCTTAATAAAAGCTGAGAATTGAGATTTTGAGGTTGAAACTCTCCAATTTAGATTTCATATTTTTGGGAAGAATTGAGGAATATATAAAATTTTGAGAAATCCATGTCCACTCGCGTCGCAAGTATTCCGCGAGCGAGGTAAACTGTATTACTCTCACGGTGTCATGACCCAAAATCTACTAAAGGTCGTGATGGCGTCGGACACCACTGTCAGGCAAGCCAACACCAAATAGTTAATTTAGTTCTCATTTTAGTATTTTTGAAATCATAATTTCCTTCAATTTAACTAGTAAAAGATGAACTTTACAGATTAAATAATAGTGTTTTTAGCAAATTTCCATATTGAATAATCCCATAATCATCCCAAAACCCGATGTCACAGGTGCGAGCATTTACTAGGAAGTACAAATTTGGAAAGAAAAGAAAATACAAGTACTCTGAAGGAGACTCTGATGGCTGCAGATCGTCTCATAAGATGCATCTCACTTAAGTCCCCATATCAACTACGCTGTTGTGCCCATAAGACCACTAAACGTACATGTGCCTGTACAACAAAATGTACAAAAAGTGTAGTATGAGTATGAAAATAATGCGCACCCAGTAACTATCCCGCCTAATCTCGAAGAGGTAGTGACGAGGGGTCGACTTCGACACTTACTAAGGGCCAACAATATAATAATCTGAAATTCTAATTAAGCATGATATACAACAATAAGGCTCAGAACAAGAAATAACTGAACAAGTCTTTACCATATTTAAGAGCCTAAATTAGTTCCTTCTTTCAAAGCATATAATCACACAAATAGCACCGAGAACGTTCAGCTCGGTCCAACATAAATGTAAACTGTGCACTGCCGAGGATAGAATAGTGCGAACCATAGAAGCATCAATTACCCTGCTCGCGAATCATACATGTGACACGGTCAATATAAATTTAGAAGAATTACCCTGATCGTGAATCATACATGCAACGCGGTCAAATATAAATTTAAAAGAGTTGCCCTGCTCGCGAATCATACATGCGACACTGTCAAATATAAATTTAAAAGAGTTTTCCCGCTCGCGAATCATACATGTGACGCGGTTACACATAGATTTCTTATGTTAATATAGTATTCTTCCATTCTTTTCAAAATACGAAGTTCAAATGAAAACCTTTAAGATCCCAATTTTTATGACAATTTCAACTCTTTTCAAGATATTTAGTAAGCATACTCAATCTCGCTAATTCTCAAGGCAAACAATAAACGTATCGGTCACAATGTCAACAAGGCATGATGTAAGCCTAAAACTACCCGGACATAGACATAGTTAGTAGCTATGTATGGACTCTCGTCACCTCGTACATACGTAGCCCCCACAAATAGAAGCACATAATAATTTAGTTCACATATGGGGTTAATTCCCTCTTACAAGGTTAGAAAGAAGACTTACCTCGCTCTGAAGTTCCATTACTGGCTCACAAGCCCTTCCAATAGCTCAAACTAATGCTCGACTCTCCAAACTAGTCAATAAACATGCAAATCCATAAATATACACTCTAATACTCATCACAGTCTAATTTACACAATTCCGTACCCCACTTGAGAAGTCGATAGAAATCGCCCTCAGGCCCACACGCCCGGCTTCCGAAAACGTTCGGAGATAAAATTTACCCATAACACCACGAACTAAAATATATAATTTATTCCAAAATCCATGTCCAATTTTATGGTCAAAATCCAAAAATACCAATTTCTAGGTTTTTCTCCAAAACCCCAAATTTTCACTAATTTCCATGTTAAAATCTGTATATAATCAATGTATTTAACTCATAATAGGTGGGGATAACTTAACTTGCTATTGATGATGAGAACCTCCTCTTGAAACTCTCCAAGAATCGCCCAAACCAAGAGAAAATGAAGGGAAATGGGCCAAATCCCGTCTTTAAAGAAACACACTGCCCATCAATTCTTTGCACCTGCGGTCACTTGACCGCTTCTGCGGTTTCGCAGGTGCAACCAAAATACCGCTTCTGCGGTCCTCCTCCAGACCCCTCGACTTCGCATCTGCGACCACCATCCGCTTCTGCACTGTTGCTTCTGCTTTCCATGCGCGCAGGTGCGGTCCCACTTCTGCGAAACTCGGCCGCATCTGCGTACCTAGCCTTCTCCAGCCTAGACCGCTTCTGCGACCCTCATGGCCGCTTCTACAGCTCTGCATATGTGGCCCTAACCTCGCAGGTGTGATTACACCAGAAGACAGCAACCTCAGCACCTCCATAAGGTCAAATTCAATCTGTTAATGATCTGGAATCCACCCAAGGCTCCCGGGATCTCAACCGATTATACCGACATGTACTAAAACACCACACGGACTTAGTCGAGCCTTCAAATCACATCAAACAACACTAAAACCATGAATTACACTCCAATTTAAGATTTATGACCTTTTGAACTTCCAACTTCTACATTCGATTCAAAACCTATCAAATCACGTCCGATTGACCTCAAATTTTGAACAAATGTCACATTCGCCACTGCAGACCTACTCCAACTTGCAGAATCGAAATCCGACCCCGATATCAAAAGGTCCACTTCGGGTCAAACTTCTCAAAAACCTTCAAATTTCTAACTTTCGCCAAATGACCCCAAAATGACATATGAACCTCCAAATCCACTTCTGGATGTGCTCCCAATACCAGAATCACCATACAGAGCTATTCCCAAACTCGGTATCCCAAATGGACATCATAACATTGAAATGCAATTCAAACCAAATTCATATAATTCTTTCAAAATGCCAACCTTCCACAATAGGCACCGAAATGCTCCCGGGCTATCCAAAACCCGATCCGAACATACATCCAAGTATATAATCATCATACACACTTGTTGGAACCTTCAGTTCCCGATTCCGAGGTCGTTTACTCAAAATCAACCCTTGGTCAGATTCTGTCAACTTTAAGCTTCCGAAATGAGAATTCTCTTTCCACATCCACTCCGAACTTCCCAAATTTCAATTCCGACCACGCTTGCAATTTATAATACCTGAAGTGAAGCTACTCAGAGCCTCAAACCGCTGAACTATGCGCTAGAGCTCAAAATGACAGGTTGGGTCGTTACATTCTCTCCCACTTAAACATATGTTCGTCCTCGAACGTGCTAAGAACTGCGTTGGAGTCGTCTGAAATCGCTGTTTAACACCTCATGCACCTATCCGTGCTATCACAACTCAGTTGAGGACATTAGCTCGAGCTAATCTGAAAGATTTTCCCTTTTACTTAGCCAAATAGGACTTAGAGCTCCATTCCAACATCCAAAATTATATGCCAGGACTGCTTCCATCATACAAACACCGTATCAATCTCTATGTGATGCACCAATACATGATTGCATACCTTTGATGAATTCACACCATGCACTGTGTAATTCACATGACCACAATAACATCCTCTGATAATAATAACCGACATTCCACGGATCTGATGCTCACAACACACCCCTTGACTCATATGAGTCCTATTCCAACTCCTGCAATACCGCCACAACAGAAGAGATGTGTAGAAATTCATAACTGACTGTCGAGCCAATAGTTCATTGAGTTCCTTATCTTGACAAGAACCATTGCCTCATTACAAACCAAATAACTATATTTGCTCTTTAATATACTTCATATAAATTCGATTGCGCTGATCCTAGGTTTAATAATCTCGTCTCACCCAGTACAAGATGCTTAGGAAATAAGCCACCTTAGACATTGCCAAAAGTCTTATATGATGCCACAATGTGCCAACAAGCAACAAACTCGAACGTGATACATAAGGAGAACGAACTTTTGAAGGAACCACTCGATCCACATAACTAATTGAACAATCGAAAGGATGTCATGAACCTCCCTCAGAAAATGGGAAACAAAGCACGCAAGAATAGATATAGGGGAATGTACTCAACAACACATTGTTGCAGCGTGCAACCCAATACAACCATATTACCGTTGCGGCATGCAACCTGATCCAACCATGATGCTCGTGGCGGCGTGCCACCTGATCCAAACAATATACCCGTGGAGGCGTGCCACCTGATCAACACATAATAATCTATAAGGAAATACTTAAACGCTCATAACTATGAAATACTAGAATATCGACCATAAACACGCGAAGTGCATAATACAAATTTTGGGGCGGCGGATAGCGCCATACGCTACGAAACTCAAGAACAACTACGGTGCAATAAATGACCTGCATCTCAAGTGCCATCCTGCCCTCACAACATCACAAGTTATCCGGGATCTCAATACGAGTGCAAATAATCAAACCGCCTCATCACCCACATGACACAATATAGTATTACATGAAATAGCCGACGATGAAATAACATTCAATGCCCGAATACTCCTCCATAAACAATGCTATGCTGAAATGAACATATCCGGCCTGATACAGAGCCCACATTCCCATTTAGATCTACTCACGGCCTCAAGCTGATTCTGATCGCACCACACTAGGCAAATAACCTTTCAAGGGTCCATAATAACCCCTTTTTCCCATAACACGCAAGAAAAGTCTTCAAATTCGGAAGAGACTTCCATAGTTCCACCAGCCACACTAAACACTATGAAGTAAATCAAAAATCCGCAATCAGTACTGAAAGTCTCTTGCACAAGACACTGATCTCAGGTGACACTAAAGACAATACCAGCTTACTCTAATCATCTGAATCCTTTCCCGCTCATCCGAGCTTGTGACATTCTTGTCAACACCAAACCGTAACTTTAATCCTCAACTTCAAATTCCCATGCTACCCACTACACCTAATCCTGCCGATACGCAAAAGGTACAAGAATTTCGTCACAACTCCTGAACCACTAATAGGGTAAACACTTCATCATATAGAAACCTTTTACTCAACTCATTTAAAGAGAACCATGGCAACACGTGACTGAATTCTCATATCCGCAAAACATACCGACCTCAAGTAGTGGTCTAAACCACCATAACTCTTCCGGGATCCATCTATACATAACAGGCCATAATACTCGAATGCCTCCAAATAAAATCAATTACGGCGGCCGTAAAGCCTCGCACGTACCACCACAAAGCACATGTGTAACTCAACACGGTGAAGAAACTGATCATTGCCACCATCATGCAAATCCAACCATTGCTAACCGATTTGACTTCTTCTAATTTACTCTAGATTTTCCTTAGGAATAATAATAGCTTCGTTCAAAACATCACGAACCCAAATACGCACTCATCCTGAGTGACCTTATATCACGAGACCATGTTGTCTCAAATCCCATGAACTATCTCATACCCTCCTTGCGCGCATATTCACATCCTCAAGTGGTACACCCATTCTGATAATTCTTCTATAAATCCAAAGTTTTTTCCTCCCATTCTTATCATGATACACCGTAGACCAAAGATAACACGGAACAACCCACTGCAAAATCTCGAGATTCAACCATACTATGGACTCGAGATCCTTAGGCATCATACTTTAGCTTTTGAATCCACTAGGACCATTGCTAAGAGTCACCCACTCTGACTATGTCCCAAATATAATCAAATTCCAAAGCTCTTCTAGCATATGAACACCCTCTCAAATACGCACTCGGCTGAATCACTTTCCTTGTAACTCATTTCTACACGAAGCATAATTCTTGAGTCTTCCTAAAGCCTGAACATGAATCGATAATGCCAATTATAGAACACATTCCTCAAATCCTTTGCTCAAATTACCACTGATGTTCTCTTTCCTTAGTCTCAATAACCCATCAATATGCCGATAACCAGAAACATTATAAGTAGATAACCATACAATCCAATCGTAGGTGGTGGAACTCTCCCACTTAGCACGAAGATACCCTTGTATAACCTGGAACCCACAAAGACTCTTCCTCCATCGTTTACATGATCTTGCACAATCAACCCGCCAAACTCCTCGAAATCTTCCTGTTAACCATTTCATAAATACTCTGAATCACTAGCTACATTTGCATATTCAACCTCTCACCGGATAGCCAGTAGAATCCTTTGAAGAAGCTTCGTCAACACCACACGACTGCAACCTGTTCACAGGAGATAACCCACCTATGGAAATTACATGCCATTATCTTCCAACGTCGTTGTACTGGGTACAATTACTACAAAATCAGTAACCATCTCGGGTCCGTGCCCATTCACCAGCCGTACAAACCTGTTCACTCCCCACTGACATAAACTAAAGGTGTGACGACACATTCGAATCCAAAGTCATGTCGTATCCTTCTTCATATCAAGCAACTCCTTCTTGTCGTATCCAATCTCCACCGTATAATAGCCAATATTCCAAATTAAGTCCGTAGACCTAGTCACTGTCCACCATGAATCCCAAATCTCTCTATACTTTTCTCAAGGAGTGTAATCATCCTACCACAGAACCCATATGCTACTCTGCCACTCTCCCACTTTGGTCAAACTCATCCTTTAAGCAACTACTCGACTCCTGCTTCTCACACTTGGCCTTCTAGAAGTTTAACCACCGCAAGACACCTCCAACATGTCCTTCCTCATCCTTCGCTGCCCAGTTGTTGCCTTAAGTCAAAATCCATCTCTGTAGCACTTGAAAATAGATCTCCACTAACTCTAAACCCTTCCGAAAATCATCTTTCTCGAGCCATCAACATTTGGAATGCCGATTCGATCATGAACCACTTCACACTGCGATCTCTGACAACCGCTTCCCTTGCACCTTTCACAATACTCTATTCCAAAGCCGAATTGTAGAAAACCATAACACTAGTGAACTTAACACTTTACATTCAATCAAGGACAATGACACCACATCACAGATGAAGATTCCACCACACTCGAAAATACCAAGTATCGTTACTCCATCTACCCAACCCGAACACTCATAGTCTGGTTACCTTTCCTCCACTGGAAATAAAATACTGAATCTCTGAATCTTGCACTGAGTAAACATCCTTCCGAGTCATTCATTGCTTCGACGCATAGACAAGCATCCTACCATTACACCACACTATGCGATAACAACGCACGAATTGTCATAACACTCAATGCCAAATCTCAAAACTTTAGGTAATACTGATACTGAGCTGAAATGATAGAACACCCTTCTGCAAGGCGACGACAATAGCCCAACCAAATATGCAGGGAGAAACATCTTGCACTACATATGTAGTACCATTACAATTCCTCAATTTATAACAAGCGGTTCACGTCTCATAAGATTGAGTAGGAAGGAAATGAAGGCATAAGCCTCAGAGGAATTAAATCGCACGATAAGCCTCTACTAGACTCGCTCATGACTCGTGAGACCTAAGTGAACCTAGTGCTTTGATACCATGTTGTCACGACCAAAAATTCACTAAAGGCTGTGATGACGCCGGACACCACTATCAGGAAAGCCAACACCAAATAGTTAATTTACTTGTCATTTTAGTATTTTTGAAAAATCATAATTTTCTTCAATTTAACTAGTAAAAGATAAACTTTACAGATTAAATAATAGTGTTTTTAGAAAATTTCAATACTGAATAATCCGATAGTCATCCCAAAATCCGGTGTCAATAGTGCATGAGCATTTACTAGGAAGTAAAAATAAAATATAATAACTGTCCGGAATACAAATTTGGACAGAAAAGAAAATACAAGTACTCTGAAGGAGACTCTGCTGGCTGTAGATCGTCTCATAAGATGCAGCTCAACTAATTCCCTGTATAAACCACGCTGGTGCGCCCATAAGGCCACTAGACGTACATGTGCCTGTACAACAAAATGTACAGCAAGTGTAGTATGAGTACGAAAAAAACACGTACCCAGTAAGTATCCCGCCTAACCCCGAAGAGGTAGTGACGAGGGATCGACTTTGACACTTACGAAGGGCCAACAATATAATAATTTGAAATTCTAGTTAAGCATGATATACAACAATAAGACTCAGAACAAGAAATAATTGATCAAGTCTTTACCGTATTTAAGAGCCTAAATTACTTCCTTATTTTAAAGCATATAATCACATAAATACCACCGAGGACGTTCGGCCCGATCCAACATAAATGTAAAATGTGCACTACTGAGGGTCGAACGGCGCGAGCCATAGATGCATCTATCACCCCGCTCGCGGGTCATACATGCGATGCGATCAAATATAAATTTAAAAGAGTTTCTCCGCTCGTGAATCATACATGCGATGTGGTCAAATATAAATTTAAAAGAGTTGCCCCGCTCGCGAATCATACATGTGACGCGGTTACACATAGATTTCTTAAGTTATTATAGTATTCTTCCATTCTTTTCAAAATACAAAGTTCGAATGAAAACCTTTACTATCCCAATTTTTATAACAATTTCAACTCTTTTCAAGACATTTAGTAAGAAAACTCAATCCCGCTACTTCTCAAGGAAAACAATAAACGTAAATCAGTCACAATGTCAACAAGGCATGATGTAAGCCTAAAACTACCAGGATATAGGCATAGTTAGTAGCTATGTACGGGCTCTCATCAACTCGTGTGTATGTAGCACCCACAAATATAAGCACATAATAATTTAGTTCACCTATGGAGTTAATTCCCTCTTACAAGGATAGAAAGAAGACTTACCTCGCTCTGAAGTTCCATCACCGGCTCCCAAGCCCTTCCAATAGCTCAAATCGATGCTCGACGCTCCAAACTAGTCAATAAACATGCAAATCCATAAATATACACTCTTACACTCATCTCAATCTAATTTACACAATTCCCAACCCTGCTTGACAAGTCGATAGAATACGCCCTCAGGCCCACGTGCTCGGATTTCGAAAATTTTTGGAGATAAACTTTACCCATAACACCAAGAACTCAAATATATCACTTTTTTAAAACTCCATGTCCAATTTCGTGGTCAAAATAAAAAAAATACCAATTTCTAGGTTTTTCTCCAAAACCCCAAATTTTCACTTATTTCCATGTTAAAATCTATATATAATCAATGTATAACTCATAATTGGTGGGGATAACTTACCTTGCTATTGATGATGATAACCTCCTCTTGAAACTCTCCAAGAATCGCCCAAACCAAGAGAAAATGAAGGGAAATGGGCCAACTCCCATCTTCACTGCCGGCGATTCTTCGCACCTGTGGTTACTAGACCGCTTCTACGGTTCCGCAGGTGCAGCCTAAATACCGCTTCTGCGATCCTCCCCCAGACCCCTCGACTTCGCATCTGCGACCCCCATCGGCTTCTGCGCCTTCGCTTCTGCGGTTCGACATGCGTAGGTGCGGTCATTGTCTTCTCTAGCCTAAACCACTTATGTGACCCTCATGGCCGCTTCTGCGGCTCCGCACGTGCAGCTCTAACCTCGCAGGTGCGGTTACACCAGAAGACAACAACCTCGGCACCTTCATAAGGCCAAATTCAATCCGTTAACCATCCGGAATCTACCCTGTGAGCATGTAATTTTTTACTTACTATATATTCCTACAAAATTCAATAAATTAATTAATGATTATAAACCTTTGTTGAATTTCAATGTCTGTGTGTGAATTATTTGCATTACATAAATCATAATTTTTCTTTTAAAATTCATAAAGAATAATTTATTGGATAATTATGGAAAATTATTCTTCAAATAATTACATTTGTTAACTAGAAATTTCAACTTTTAATTTACTCATTAATTAAAATTTAAACTAGGGTTAGAGCTAATTAATATATTACTTGTAATCGATCGAAATAAATAACAACAAAAATGTTGATTATTTGACACAATGTAGATTTAATGATTAATTTATTCATTTTTTTTAACAAAATTGTGAAATTTGTTCCTTAAATGATATGAATATTAAATTAAATGATATTATTCTTAATTAATAACTAGACAAAAACTAAGTTAGAATTAAATACTATATTTTTTTTATTAAGTGTTGACAAAATTAGAGTTAAAATAGGCAAAATTCGGACTTGGGCTAGAATTGCCCAGGCCCAAAATCCCTCTCATTACCCGCCTAACCCCTCCATTACCCAAACGACCCCGTTTCAGAATAAGTAAACTAATCCCAGCCGTTGATCTTCCCGGATCCAACGGCTGGGAACTAATTATTTGTTTAGTATATATATGTCCAAACTGAACCCCACCCCCCTCATTCCACCAAAGCCTCACACCCCCTCCTGTCCGTCTCTCTCACTTCTCTCTAAACACTAAACCCTAGCTGCCGCCCTCTGCCTGCCGGAAATCGCCTCTGGCGAAGGAGCTTCACAGACCAAATCTTCACCAGACACTCTCCTCCTCCTCCTCAGTCACCTCCCGTCATTGATATCACCAAAATCCCACCCAAAATCATCTGATCTTAGATCTAAGAAACTTGAAACCCTAAAACCCCATGTCCGGCCGTTCAAGAACAACTAATGGTCTAAAGCTACATGAGTCAATAGCTCTTGATGAGAGCTATTGATTCATGTGGGTTTGGATCATTTCCAAACCCCGCCGGGATCCGGCCAAACCCGGCGACTTTATATTTTCTGGCCAAATCCTGTCAAACTGGTATCCCTCACTTCCTTTTTGTTGTTTCTTGATTGATAACACGAATAGGCCGTAATTTACTCACTGTTTTCCTTTATTACATCACTATTTCTTATTTTTGTTTTCTTTTACCTGTTCATGTTTTCTTTTTTTTAGTTGAAAGTCCCAAACACATTTAGCTTAGATTTTTATCACTATTTTTTGTATAATTTAGCTGTTCAAGTTTAGTAATTTGTATGACCGAGATTAGCATTAGGTTTTTTTGTTTAGTTTCCTTTCTCTACTAATTGCCAGACATATTTATGTTGGTGAATTCTGTCAATAAACAAGCATGAACAACTGATTGATTAAATCCCTGAATTCATATGTTGAAATGCTTGAAGTAAAACAACCTCTATTAGTTGTTTTGCTCGTGTTTTGTTTGAGGTCGTTGTTTGATTTGGTTTTGAATTTGCTGCCTATGTTATTAGTCTCAATTAGATGTTAACTTCCAATTAATCATAGTTTAAATTTCAACTCTTAGGTCAGATTGGCATATTCAAGTAACTTAAACAAACTAATTCCCTCTAGGCTCAAGTGAAACTTAAACAGACTTTAATACAAGAAAAACTGACTAAGTCTAAACAACTTAGTTAACTCTCATTAATCAACCAAAATCCTAAACAAGTTGAAATCAGTTAATAATTAGAAAATTAATCAAACAATTAGGCTAAAAACTTAGTTCTAAAATAATGTTTGGTCATGATTTAACCTAGACTTATCAACACTAATTTTAGTTAACAATAATTTCCCATAATCACTTGGTTAATAGATTAACCTAGTCTAATAGTCTCTTAAACAATTAATTAAGTCCTAAAATCTGCCTAAGGTAATTAGTTTAGGACTAATTAACTAAAACAAATCATTTAACCTGGCTTGATAATTAGTTAAGTTTCTTATTTTAGGTAATTGAGTTGACTTAATTAAACTAAATCAGTTAACTTAGGTTAAGGAATTAAATTGATTGATTTACATTAAGTAACAAGCTAAACCTAGTTGACTAATAGGAACTTAATACATTAACCTTTAATTAATTAAGTTAACCATAGTTAAGAACAACTAATAGTTAACTAAAGAACATATCTAGGGTTAACTAACCAAAGTTAATGCCTAGTTAACTAGTGAACCTAACTAGTGTTAGTTAACTAGAGTTAAATAATAACCCAAGTGAGCTTAACCTTGATTACCCAATGGTAAATTCAGGGGCTCCAAGGGGTACATTAGGTAACTCAGTTTAGGAAATTAGATTTTTAAGGATAAAAAGGTCTTTTCTAAAGTAGGAAAGTTCTAGAATAGGGGCAGTTGTCCCAAAGATAAGAATAACAGCTGCCCTATGTACTATTTCAGTCTTTTAGATGAGCAATATGCCAAAGCATATCCCATACTTGAGCTCCCTATAAATAGACTTCCTTTTTACATATTTTGGACGACTTTTTTAAAAAAAAAAAAAAAAAACCTAAGGGCCCTGCTGAAAATCTGGACACAGAAATTTCATATATACACACACAGTAGAAATCCTATACTGAAAGAACACACGATTAGGTATAGAAATATCTGAAAAAATCTGGTTTTCTTCAGTCTTGGTATTCTTGAACTTGGGTGGTAGCTGACTGGTTTTTCTGGGTTTTAAAAGTTTATCTGGTTGAAATCTGTTTTCTTGCTGGTCTTGCTTCAATTTCTGGTTTTCCAAGCTCTCACTGTCTGGGCTTCTCTACTGCTGGTTTTGTTTCCTGTTAGATGTTGTGTTGATCTCCAGTTTTTAGCATTTGACCTTTATTTGGTCAAATTTCTGTTGCTTTACTCTTAAAAATGTATGTATTAATTCTTCTTGTTCTCAATGAAATACTGGATTGGAACTCTCTTCTTTTACTCATTGCTTAAGTTAGTTGTTCTTGATAAATAAGGTTGTTTTTTCTACTGTACGTAAATGTAGTTTTATAGATGTTTGTTAGCATGATAATGAACCTGTGAGTGTGACAAATACTGTTTTGATATTGGTATTTTTGGTTGGTGTGTGTGGTTTAATGACCATTTAGTTAATATTCATAATTTCAAATAATAGAACAAGCTGCACTAGGATGACTCAATCAGGCCTTTTCTATGGTCAGATTCTTTCCCTAAGAGTGCATAAAATATGCTTTCAATTGAGTCTCTTTGGTCAATAAAGAGATTCAATAAGCAAGTCTCTAGATAGGTTAGTATTAGCACTAGGGTTGATGAGTTTGACTGGTTGATAGTCAAATTCACCCTATAATAGTGCATAAACACTAGTTGGTTGAAGTTTACCCCTCAAAAGAGAATAAAGGATGTAGTTAAGAAGCGCATTAGGGTGAGGAATTTGAACCCTTGAATGGTCAAATTCATCCCCTAAAAATGCCTAGATAATTAAACTACCATATAGTTTAGAATTATGTTAATGTTAGCACTAAGGTAGGTGAATTTGACTCTTTGGATAGTCAAATTCGTCTCATAACAGTGCATAAGCAGTAGTTAACTTGCTGGGATTGTCCTTTCAAAGGATGTAAAATGGACAATCAAAGGCTCACTAGAGGAGAAAATCTAGAATCCTTTATGCTAATAAAATTTATCCTCTCGAAACTCCTAAATAACCAAGTTAAGGAATTAATATGGACTAAAGTACCAAGTATAAAAAAGACAAGTTCGGAGGTGAGTTGATCCTCCTATGATCACATTCACCCTGAGAAAGTGCGTAAATAATTCTGCCATGTAATATAGTTTGAACACAAGCATTATCAGAATTAAAATTGACCTTCACATGGTCAGTTTGGTTCTGGTAGTTGCATAACACTCAATCAATTGGGGTGTTTACATATTCCAAAGAGAAGGCTCAAACGTAAGGCTTCAACGGAGTTTCGAGTCAGCAAATTAGTTAGAATTTTATTTTTAGTTTCTTTCATTCTGGAAAGTGTATAGTGGCAGTCAAGTTATAACCCCTCCCTGTATTTCTTGTGCTTTCGTTGTAATGTAATTTAAGACCGGACTGTACGCTTAATTTCAATTTTATTCATGTTCCTGAAATTTCGAGTTTACATTTTTTTTTGTTCTGCAAATGATATTGAGAACATATGTAAAAACTGTATAAACACCCCGTTTGGATTTTTTATTGGAAAACGTTTATTTCAAATTCAGTAGAGTTTCAACATGGATAGAATCAGTAGATCACCTTCAGTTTATCTTGGGTCTTATAAATCTGCGAAAATCAATGTATACATACGTGCGAACTTTAATTCTTTGGAAGCATGAGATTAGTTTGTTTAGAATCGATAAGGATTATTGTTTCTAAATTAATAAAGACCTACGGTGGTATGATCTTTGTTAGAAATCATAAAATTCTGGAAGAACTAGAGTGATTTCATCTTGCCCATCCGTATCAGAATTAACAAGTAACATATTTAGATAGCTGAATTTCTTAAGTGTACATATCTGAACGAATGTGGGACGTCCTGATTCCCATACTTGCCATCGTTGGTTAAAACAAAAATTCTTTCCAGATTTAGCAGTCTTATTACAAGGAGAGCTGAATTAGGATGGCCTAAATGATAAAATTGGGCTAAAATATGGTCATAGCCCAAAACAGGTTACCTTTAGGCTTTTGAACATCATTCTAGGTAATTCTTAGGTACAATGAATACCTTTACTTTGAAACTTGACAAAATTGATCATTACCCCAGAATTACAATAAACTACATTCGGGAGTGGCAACTCATGCCTCCGACCTTTAATTCTAAAGAACTAATAAAAATACACATAGCAATCACGGGTGCATTTCATGTGACGTTTTTGCCATGTGCTCAAAAACAACAAGCGTACGCCATTGTAATTTGTCCAAGATAAATCCATAAACGTCCTAATCGATCTTAAAACTAAAATGCTCTTTCAAAAAATAGAAAACTCGAACATCGCCACAAATGGGCATTATAAAACCGTCACGACCATAGTCTTGACTACATAATCTACACGCGGGTGCAACAACTCATGTCCCCATCTTCAACTTCAAACTATAATAAAAATCACATGTTGTAATTGCGGGTGCATTTCATGTGGCGTAGTTATAATATGTCCCAAAAATAAATAAGTGCACGACATTGTGACTTATTTCAAGATAAATCCATAAATATTAAAAGCGGCTAAAAATTGAAAGAGGTTAAAAAGCACAATAGGATTAAAATATGTAGATGATTAGATAATTAAGACAAATATTAATAGCTAAGCGACCGTGCTAGAACCACGGAATCCGGGAATGCCTAATACTTTCTCTCGGGTTAACAGAATTCCTTATTCGGATTTCTGGTCGCAGACAATTTAAAACAGAGTCAAAATTTCCTCGGTTTGGGATTTTAAAACAAAACGGTGCCCCGGAGCATCGTCAATTATTCGGGTGGCGACTCTAAAATAATAATGAGTCCCAAAACCGAATAATATCACTTTAATTGGAAAAACTCCCTTATTACCCTCACTGGTGAAAAAGGAGGT
Source organism: Nicotiana knightiana (assembly GCA_005239525.1). Taxonomy (NCBI): domain Eukaryota; kingdom Viridiplantae; phylum Streptophyta; class Magnoliopsida; order Solanales; family Solanaceae; genus Nicotiana; species Nicotiana knightiana. Next base: position 67,963 of record ML437094.1, read on the forward strand.
GTGACACACTCGAGGCCCCCAGGATCTCAATCGATTATACTGACACGTACTAAACACCATACAAACTTAATCGGACCTTCAAATCACATCAAACAACGCTAAAACCATGAATCACACTCCAATTCAAGATTTATGACCTTTTGAACTTCCAACTTCTATATTCGATGTCGAAACCTATCAAATCACGTCCGATTGACCTCAAATTTCGCATACAAGTCACATTCGACGTTATGGACCTACTCTAATTTCTGAATCGGAATCCGACCCCGATATTAAAATATTCACTTCCGGTCAAACTTCTCAAAAACCTTCAAATTTCTAACTTTTGCCAAATGACATGACCTACGGATCCCCAAATCAACTTCCGGACGCGCTCCCAATACTATAATCACCATACGGAGCTATTCCCAAACTTGGAATCCCAAACGGACATCAATAACATTGATATGCAGTTCAACCCAAATTCATAAAATTCTTTCAAAATGCAACTTTCCAAAATAGGCACCGAAACACTCCCGAGCCATCCAAAACCCGATCCGGACATACACCCAAGTCCATAATCATCATACGGACTTGTTGGAAACTTCAGTTATCAATTCCGAGGTCGTTTACACAAAATCAACCCTTGGTCAGATTCTTCCAACTTTAAGCTTCCGAAATGAGAGTTTATCTTTCCACATCCACTTTGAACTTCCCGAATTTCAATTTCGACCACGCTTACAATTCATAATACCCGAAGTGAAGCTACTCAGGGCCTCAAACCGCTGAACGACGCGCTAGAGCTCAAAATGACCGATCAGGTCGTTACACATGGGAGCGGGCCATTCGCCTCGACAGGTTAATAGATGCTTCTATGGTTCGTGCCGCTCAACCCTCGGTAGTGCACACAATATATGTTTTAGTCAGGTCATACAACCTCAGCATAAATTGGTTGTAATAATACTCGGAGCTTAATTATACTTGACATTGTTTTATGGCTTGAGAGGTTATAATTATTTAATGACGGAATTGATTTGGGATCTACTATTAGTGAAAGAATTATTTATTCACTACTTGTTATTGAGTTTCATTATTATTTACATAACGCATGCTTATTTAGAATTTTGGTATTTTATATTAGCCTATAATAAGTGTCGAAGTCGTTTACTCGTCACAACTTGTTCGAGGTTAGACTAGATACTTACTGGGTACATGTTATTTAAGTACTCACGCTACACTTCTGCACTAACCGTGCAAGATCTGAGGCAGGTGCATATGGCAGTTATTCTGGAGCGCACTCCCCTCTCCCTCCGGAGGCCTAGTGGTGAGCAGCTTCCTGAGCCGTTCTGCAGCACCTGGAGTCTCTCTTTTATAATTATTTTCTGTCTCAGACAGTAGTTAGAGTTTCGTATATTAATACACTTGTGACACCAGGTCTTGAAACACATACTAGTAGACTTTATGATTTTGGAGTATTTATATCACTATACTTGCCCACTCAGTTGCCTTTAACTATTTTATTAAATTTCGTACTCCTTAATTTCTTAATAGATGGAATTTAATTACTTGGATACTCATGAAAAAGAGAATTCACCTGGTCAGTTCACTTTGGGCTTGCCTAGCGGCAATGTTGGGCGCCATCACGGCCTATAGGAGAAATGGGGTCATGACACTTGTGATCAATTGTTGCTTAGAGTCAAAATCCACGGTTTAATAAATACTAAACCCTAAACTAAGAATTCTATAAACTTTAGTATTACTTAAATAGGTCTAGTTAGACTAACAGATCTGGTTAGGTGTCCATGGTTCAAAGTTGAGAACACCTAGTCGTCTTTCTATATATATATATATATATTCAAATCAAAAGGGCGAACAGACTAAGCCTACTACGGTATGAAGAAGTGAAGATTCAGAAGGACAAAATTCTAATTACATGAAAGGTTGACAAGATTAATTGTAAATAGAGAAAGTTTCATCTTTTACCTCAAGAGTAAATAAAGTATTTTTAGCTTTGTTATGTCTCTGTTTAGAGTAGTTGGTATTAACAGACGAGGTTGAGATTGTTGGCCGAGGAGAACAACAAGAGTGAAAGATGACATTCCATTATTTGCTCCATGTTTAAAGATCAATGGGTTTTCGATTGGCTTGAACTCGGTACATATAATAAAATCATTTATATACACATAACGGATGGCGGAATGATGAAGAAGGGCGAGACAGGACTGACAGGTTATGTGTATGGTAGTTTTCGAAGAAAGAGTATATATGACACTTAGGCAAATCTCATATAAAAAAGAACAAAAAAAATATTGGTTTACCGTGGTTTGAGATAAGTGACTTGGATAAGTTCTGTGTGAGGAAATTTCCCCTTAGGATTAATGTTGCTTGTGATAATTGTGATGTGTAAGAGCCGTGTACGCAAGGTGACGAGTGTGTACGCGGGCTAAATGTGGAAATTGCTGTTTTTAGCTATGTAGATTCCTTTCATGCTTTAATTGAGTTACTTTAACATGTTATAGCCATCATATTTAGTGTAATTTCCCATGTCTAATTGTCTTATCTCTTACTTGCTAATTGCTCTACATGTTTAGTTGAAATTCTTGTTTCTTTATTCTGTATTCATTATTTAACTGTTGAATTCTTACTTGAAATTTCTATTTCTTGGAATATCTTGTTGTTGAACTTGCTATTGAGTTGAAAAGGTCGTGATTCCTATTGAGGTAAAATGTTAAGTTGTGAAATATCATTCTATTGAGTTATTCTTCCGGTTATTATTGCTGAGACTTTGTGTATATTGTGGTTGAGCCGTGAGCTCCATATTGTGAAATTCTATTATTGTTTGGTTTCTCTAGCAAATTATAATATTGGGCACTTGAGGTGCGATCTGTGATACGTTTTGATATTGATACACATGCAGTTGTATAAAGTCTGGGTGTTGAAACGCATGCGGTGATATAAGGTGGGTTTGATATGCGTGGCTAGTAGGGGAACTACTAGAAGCCATGCATGCAGTGTGATAAGGTGGGCTAAAACGCGGGGCGCTATTTCAGGAAAAATGATTTTCATAACTAAATGTAAAGACCCCCGCGGTGAAAAAGGATTGTGATTCATTTTATGATTTGAGACTACGAGACGGTACCTCAATAGTGACTCTTGTTGATATTTCTCTATTCTTTTATACTTGTCTTGATTGTTGTTTCCTTAGTATACTTTTAATTGTCTTTCTCCGTGTTGCACTATTTACTTAGTTCGATGCAGCTAGTCTTGTTATATTATTCCTTGTTTCAATTTCATTACTGTCTTTATAACACTGCCTACATTTGTTCAGTCTTTTATTATTTTTAGTAGGGCCCTAACCTGACCTCGTCACTACTCTACCAAGGTTAGGTTTGACACTTATTAGGTACCATTGTTGTGTACTCATGCTACTCTTATGCAAATCTTTTATATAGATCCAAGCACTTCTTACCAGTCCAGGCATTAGTTGGGATTCTACTGCGGAGACTTAAAGGTATACCTACTGACTTCCGCTGGCCTCAGAGTCCCCCCCTCTCTATATCTCTTGTTTCATTATCCTTTATATATATAGACAAGATGTATAGAATTATCCAGTATTCATACTTAGAGCTTGTGACTTGTATTTCGTCGGGTCTCGAGATTTGTATATGCTGACTTGTAACGTTATTTTTATACAGTTGTTGAGTTCAAGACTTATATCTGTTGTTGATTCAATTATTCCGCTATTTGTTAGGCTCACCTTGTCTTGGAGAGTAGGTGTCATCACGACGTCCTATGAAGGGAAATTGGGGTCGTAACAGAACGGGCAGCCTGCTGAGGCACTGACTTGGAAATTTTTTTCCAATATAATCTGGAAAATATAGGTCTGAAGAAAAATATGAAGATTTGAAGATGGTATGAAGGTATGGAGGTTTAGGATGAAGGTTCAAAGAAGAAGTATGAAGATGAAGATGAAGATATGAAGGCTTAATGAACAATGTATGAAGATATGGTGGAGTTAAAAGCCGGTAGAATGATCGAAGGTGAAGTCTAGAATCGGGAAGTGGAAGAAGTGAAGAGAGTTGAAGCTTTTATGG
>ML437094.1:72738-87288 GCA_005239525.1 Nicotiana knightiana
GGGGGGGGAGGGGGAGGCAATCAATGTGCGACATTTCACATTCGAATACAGCTAACCGATGACTGACACATGTCCAAATTCAGAAAGACGCCATTGATGAGACGTTTTGATTTACCCTTCATCTTAGTTATAACATACGAAGGAAGAAACCGGGGTTCATCTATCATTTTTTATCGTTCGTCAAACCTACTCTCCAGAAAACAAGGGGACTATCTGTATACGGGTAAAATAAGAGATAGAGCATACCCCAATTTTCTGGTGAAGAAAATAAAAGAAGGGCACGAACACACGAGACTGAAATCGAGGCCGGAAAACTTTCGTGTCAAGACCCATGAAAGAAGAATGATGTGTTCATCACTGGGCAACGCTCCCCTGACCCAGAACGAATTCTAAAACCTCGGAAAACACGGTAAACAATTATACACGACGGATAATGGGCTGTGATATTCGTACCTGGCCGGGTATCACGGTGCAGATCTCGCTCGATGTCGGTTATGGATAAGTAATTAAAGAGAAAGGAAGATTTTTACCCTTTTTAGACTTGTACTGGATTAAACTCTCCTACTATATAATGAGGATGTTTTTTCTTTTGATGGACACATTATAACACGTAAATCAAGACAAACAAATTTAGTTTCTTATTTCTAGCTGTCGCAAAGTTCTTACTTAACGGTTTTGTTCTTCATTCGCAATTGGGTCCGAGCCAAGGGTTCGATTGAGGCAAAACTACTATTCAACCTAAGTTCGAGTTAGGTCGTTACAATTTGTTTGGTCATTCATTTTGTCTTTGATTCGTTTATCTAATATTTTTGATTATTTGTGTTGAATCAATTCACATATTCTTAAAATCGCGTACATATTTAATTGTTATCTCCTTTAAGGATAAACAATATATAAGACAGAAGACAAGGTAATCTGCCACATTGAACGGCGAGCAAAGTATATGAACGTTAACATCACCAAAAAACGACAGAAGAAATAAAGGATCGATGGTCTCATTCAATAATGTCTTTTACGTATTTATGTTGTGACTTGTGAGTTGCGAGATTTTTGTCTTTGCTTGAATGCATGCCCACGTAGTTGAGGCTACTTCATTTTCAACTCTCCAACAAAATTGTTGGCTTTTTGTTTCTCTTAGATAAGGTCTTTCAGAGGTGCCCCATAGCTTTGTGTTTTCCAATAGTTTCCCACCTCCTTTGAGTTGGTCTATGGCCACAACTTTCTGAACCTCCAAACTCATTATATTTTTAACTACTTAACAAACCACAAAAATAGTATTATATATATATATGTAAAATTAGCGAATAATTTATGTATACCGGCCAAAAATTTTAAATAGTAAATCTGTCCGACTATTTGTATAACAATCCCTATATATACTGCATAAGCTTCTAAGGCCACAGTAGGTAAATCGCTACGTAATTTTTGGTTTTCTGTTATACTATGTGGCTTGGTTTGGCAACATACGAAGTTGGATTAGATTATCAGCGCCGATCAGCAATTCTATCACTATATATTAGAGACGGAGCTAGAATTTAAATCTTATGGATTTCAAATTGTATTCTTTTTAAGTTATTGGGTTCTAACTTAATAAGTTGTACATATTCAATGAATTTCTTAAGATAAATATAATTTGGAACAAAAGCTAATGGGTTCGACCGAACCCGCATCCCGTACTCTAATTCTGCCCCTGATATACATGATAGGTGTTGACAACGGATTCAATTAATTTTGTTTTGTGAAATATTATACTGTATAAATAAGATAAATATTAACTTTTTTGGTATATACATGCTGTTGATTCCCTTTGATCTACAAATTTTTTGAGTATAGTGGCAAAGCGGCTTCGAAAATTACTTTGGTCGTAATTTTAAATCCAAGTTTCCAATCCCCCGGTATATATTCCTAACCCCACTACCCTCCTCGGATCATTCTTTTCAAATTTTATCTTTTGGAAATTAAATATCTCTTTGATTCAGTTCCACATCTAAATGTCTCTACTGAGAGAATTATGCCACTGTTAATTGAGTTCCTGTGTCTAACGAACCATCAGGCACCAATTAAATTGGAGAATTTGCAGCCGTATCATATATTTGTGCCACCTTTTAATCTGTCACTATTAAAAATCCGGAAAAAAATAACCACGAAAAGCGATCAAAATTAGTTGTTAAACAGTGCAAAAGCGATCAAAAGGCATCCAAAATGGCTTGGTCGCATTTTCGTTGGTCCCTTTACTTTAGGGACCAAATATTCCGGGTATAAAAAAAACGACCAACTTTGGTCGCTATATCATTTTAATAATATAAATTTAGCGACCAAAATTGGTCTCTATTTTTAAATTACGTTATTTATTTATTATTATTATACAAAATATAGCGACCAACTTTGGTCTGTAAAAAAAATATAATATTTTTAAATCTGGAAAATAGCGACCAAAGTTGGTCGCTATTTAATAATTTTTTTAATTTTTTTTAAATAAAAAGCGACCACCATTGATCGCTAATTTCAACAATTTAATTTTTTTTATTAAATAAGCGACCAACATTGGTCACCAATTTACAGAAAAAATATTTTTTTAATAAAATAGCAACCAAAGGTTGTCGCTATTCTGGAAATCTGGGTTAGTTAGCGACCAACTTTGGTCGCTATTGCCCAGAATTTTTTTTTTATAGAATAGCGACCAAAGTTGGTCGCTTTTCTGGGTATTATTTTGGCAGAAACTGCCTATTTTGGCAGCTACACCACCTGCCAGCATATCAAATCCTATTACAATAACAACAACAACAACAACAACAACAATACAAACTACAACAATACAAACTACAACAATACGAACTACAACAACACAACAACAATATGAACTACAACAACACAACAACAACAACAATAACACAACAACAACATTACAACCAATATTAAAACCAACAAAGTATAAAGTTTAATAAAACTAACACATTAAACTAACAAAACTAAGTTAATACTTATTACAAGCCCATTCGAAAACGAACAAAAGTTATATTGTCTTGTTCAAAGTATATAAAAGTACTCAAGGACTGTTTCATTCAACATCATTATCATCATCGTCTGATGAAGCTTCATTATCAAGACGGTAATGAGAAGAGTCATTTTGTGGAGGATGAGAATAACGATCAGGGGGAGGACGAGAGGAGCGCTCACGTTCAATTTGAGCCTCTGGCGATGACTCGCGAGACCGGGGAATCGGAAAAACTCCAGAAGCTAGGAGAGCATTGAGATGAGTTTTCATGCCATGGTAGTGAGCTTGCATGCCAATGTACTGAGCATCTCTAAGATTTTCTCTTTCCTTAGCAGCTTCTAGCTAGGGTGTGAGCTTTGTCACACTCTCCCGCATAGCAGAGAGGCTCTCCCCATGAAGTTGCTCGCCTTGCGAGGAAGTCCATATTCCTTGCATTCCACAGTGATAGCAATAGAACTTCTTAGTAGGAAGCCCGTATACCTTCCCCCATTTTGCACCGCCAGCAGCCTCCATCCATATTCTTTCAGCATCCTCATCCGAAAGTTGGATTGCCTCGCCCCACTCATTAGGTGGCTGACTGCGTATGAATTCCTCCACTCAGCTGTGAAGCGATCCTATAAGAAAAATTACATTGAATTAGTATTTTAAAATTTATATAAGTGTATATCAAAATACTTAATGAAAAGTGAAAACTTACATGTACAGTCAAGGCTCGGCCCTCGACCTATATTTCTTGATCCGTCTCTTTCTTCTTCTTGACAATATGAGTCTCCTTGAATAATTCATCTTGATTTATTGGACGCCCCAACTTCTTTTACTGAAACTCATAAATTTTAGTTAAAATGAATTAATCAATTACGTACCAATCTTCTTTTTATTGTCCCTTGGCTGATCGCACCTCCAGTGTGCAAGGACGCTCCCTTCTCGGATGCGCGAACTTTCTTTCCTTTTTCCTCTTCTGTAAGAAGGTTGCGGTAAGCCACTGCCTTTGCAAATCCTCTCATAAATGTTGAAGCAACCAGCCAAGCTTCTTTTTGAGCTGTCTAGCTTTGGAGAAACTATGTGACAACCTCTTCCGAGCTTTGAGATTAAAATTTGCAGCCACTTCCACGCTATAGCGGTATTCCCATACACACTTTCTCTGTATTTCAAAAGTTAAATACTATATGGAAATATCATAAATATAAATAATTATACTACTTAAAAGAACATTTATACCTTAAATTCATTGAAAATTTGCTCCTTCCGCGTGAATGGGAATTCACTCCAACTCGTATAGGGTGCATCATAAATCTTTCTGGTGGCTTTGGTGATTATCCTCGTAGTAATATTACTCGGGATGAACCTGCAATTTAACAAAAATGGAGAACACATTAATATCTTAGTACAAACTGTACAAAACAATAAACGTAAAAATAACAAATTACTCTTACCCATCACCCTCAGGGACTATGATGATCCTGCCATACTGATCATGATGCACCTCCTCCTCATCATCAGCATCATTGTCCGAAACTTGTACATCAGACGCATGTGTGGAAGGTGTAGGGGGGTCAGAAATAGATGGAGTCCCTGATGAAGATGGCTCTTATCCCTGTGACTGTGACATAGCTGGATAGACCGCAAGTGGCTGTGACACTGATGGCTGTGACCCCCGTGGCTGTGACACGGATGGATGTGATCCATGTGGTCGTGAGGCAGCTGGACTGTATGACGGACGTACAGTCCTATGGCCCTGTGATGAAAGACTCGGTGTCTGCACAAAGATGTAGGGCTGGTGATGCTGTGGCACCTCATAATAGCCATCGGGTGGAGGATAAGACATAGGCGCAGGCATCGGCATCTCTGAAGAGGGTGGAAAAGATGGAGGATTATCTTGTACCCTCCTCTTTCCCTTACTAGCCTTTTGTCGACCCCGAGAACCAGTAGGGTCATCGTTACCTTGACCCTTGCCTATCATCTGCATAATATAATACATATTTAGATTGAAACATATAAGAAACTAGCTATAAAACGAGAGTTATTAAAGAAACCAACTTTTAAAAGCTCATCAACGTATTGTTCCTCGTCCGAGAATTCTTCTTCCTCACTAGTTTGAGCTTCATCAATTGATTCTACTTCCTCATTTTCTATAATTGTTACTTCATCTATATCAATTTCTTCCAATATGTGTGTAGGATGTTCCAAATCATTTTCTAAAAGTTCGTCCACTATTTGGTGAACACTGGAGATATCGTTTTGATAAGCAACATCTAACACATTCTCCACTTCCACCCTACCTACAGGCTTATTTTTAATTATAACCCACCAATCGGACTTCTTCCGCCGTAATGGATAAGGAGCATAATACATTTGCCTAACATTATGTGCAATTATGAAAGGATCATAGAGATCATACTCCCTCGTATGATTAACCTCAATTATGTTGTATTGGTTGCGTACTATTGTACCTCTTGTTGGATGTGTGTCAAACCACTTGCATCTAAAGAGTATCAATTTCTTATATGGCCAAACTGCATATTCTAGTTCAATTATTTCTTTGAGAACACCATAATAATCAATATCTCTAACTTGATTGTCATCACCTCCTTGAACCCACACCCCGATGTTGTTGCTATTTTTATTTTTAGAGCAATCCTCTGTATGAAACTTATAACCATTCACAACGTACTTAGACATTGTTGTGACCTGAAGCCCAGGTCCCCAAGATATATCTTTCAAAAATTGATTTACACCATTAGTTGGATCATTTACCTACATATTGTTAATTAAATTCATAACTTAGCGTAACTCCCAAACATTGTTTACCTACATAGTGTTAGAATATTATAAGGATATACTTACAAATTGTTTGAACCACGTATCAAATCCTGTATATACAATATCATGGCCAAATTGACCCACGAAGTGACTGTGACACATCAAATATTTTTAGTAGTTGCATTGAGATGTAATCACATTAAATTTTATATTTTGATAACTACTAAATCAATACTTACTTGAGAAATGGTACAACTTCGGGACAATTTAGTAACACATGAAGTGTAGTTGACTTGTACTCCATATCACTCAAACTTCTCTTTCTAACATCCTTAGAACATCGGCCTGGTTGATTGAATATGGACATAGGCGGATATAATGGATCATTCACACATTCGACCGTGTTCCTATTGGGCCTATTCCTAGCACATCTCACCTTACTCTCAAAATAATAAGAGNTGAATATGGACATAGGCGGATATAATGGATCATTCACACATTCGGCCGTGTTCCTATTGCGCCTATTCCTAGCACATCTTACCTTACTCTCAAAATAATAAGAGCAAAAATGAGAAGTTATCTTTGCAAGATAAGCTTCGCATATAGATCCTTCAATCCTATTTCTTTGCTTAACAAATTGTTTGCATTTTCAAATTGTCCTACATACTTTCATGTTAGCCAAGAACATTCACATAAAAAAAAAAGTTACATGAAACTTAAAATATTACCTCTCAAAGGGATACATCCATCTGTATTGAACAGGCCCTCCAAGTCGTGCCTCGTGTAAAAGGTGGATTGGAAGGTGTTCCATCACATTAAAAAAAACACATGGAAATATCTTTTCCATCTTAGTAGATGTTACATGAATGTTCTAATCCATCCGGAGTAGGTTTTCTTCCCTTAATGTGGAAGAACACAAGTCTTTGAAAAACAAACTAATCTCTGTAATGTGTTTCCAGATTCCTTCAGGAAAACCACAAAATGCAATAGGCACTAAGGTCTCCATGAAAACATGACAGTCATGACTTTTCAAATGGCTCAACTTCCGTACCTCCATATCAACTTCTTTTCCAAGATTCGACGCATAACCCTCAGGCATATTCAATTTCGTTACCCAATCACAAATTTGCCGTCTTTCTTCCAAAGTGAATGTGTAACTTGCTTTAGGCTTGAATATCTTACCATTGTTTTATGTCTGCAAGTATAATTCAGACTGCCTGCAATATTCTTGTAAGTCCATTCTAGCCTTCATGTTATTCTTTGTCTTACCTTTAACATCCATCACTGTGTTGAACAAATTGTCAAAATAATTCTTCTCAATATTTGACATCAAGGTTGTGACGTAGATAATTATCCTTCCAATAAGGCAACTCCCAAAATATACTTTGTTTCGTCCATTTATGAGCAATGTCGTATCCGGGGAATCTATAAGGTGGAGTTTCAGTAACTTTACTGAAGTTCTGGACCCTCTCCCAAATTTCCTCACCTGATAGTATCGGAGGTGGAGAATCATACTCCATTTTATTCTTTTTGAATGCATTTTTCATCATTCTAAAATTATGATCAGGAGGCAAGAATTGACGATGACAATCAAACCATGATTGCTTTCGGCCATGTTGCAAAGTGAACGCTTTACTATTTTCCATGCAGTAAGGACAAGCTAGCTTACCAGCAGTCTTCCACCCAGACAACATTCCATGCGCAGGAAAATCGTTAATTTTTCACATTAAATTAGCACACAAATTGAAATTATGCTTGGTTGATATGTCATATGTTTCAACACCATCGTACCACAATTGTTTTAGCTCATCAATCAAAGGTTGCAAATATACATCAATCAAACTTTTCGGATTACGTGGACCCGGGATAATACAATTTAAGAATATATATGGACTAGTCATGCACAACTCGGGTGGTAGATTATAAGGTGTAAGAAAGAAAGCCAACATGATTATGGTGTCGCAGATACAGAAAAAGGCGTGAAGCCAACCGCACACAGACCTAATCGAATGTTCCTTGATTCACTAGCAAAATCTGGATATGTCCTATCAAAGTGCTTCCAAGCTTCTCCATCTGAAGGATGACACATAACACCAGGTGGTCTTCTATTTTCAAAGTGCCATCTCATATGAGAAGCAGAACTCATCGAAGCATATAACCTCTTTAACCTAGGTATAAGAGGTAAATAATGCATCGCCTTGATAGCAACCATATTCCCGCTGGAAAGCCTCTTGAAACGAGGCTTGCCGCAAAATGTACAACTGTTTAAAGTTGCATCATATTTATAATATAACATGCAATCATCTTCACAACAATCAATTCTCATTGACTAAAGTCCTAACTTAGAAACCAATCTCTTCGCCTTTGTGAAGACCCGTCCGGTGGTCTTAAGAATTAACGCCCCGATCCCCTATTAACTATTTTCCCCAAGTCTATTTCTGCTAAATTGAATTGCCGGGATGTTCGGTTTTGAGTTTCGGAGAGTTTTGGGACACTTAGTCCCTAAATGAGAGCTTAAGTGTTGGAAAGTTTCCCGTAGATGGATCAGTGTGAAGACGTCCTCAGAATGGAAATCTGATGGTTCCATTATCTCTATTAGGTGATTTCTGGATTGGGAGCGTGTTCAGAAGGTATTTTGGATGTTTGTAGCTCAATTAGGCTTGAAATGCCGAAGTTTGAATTTTTGGAGTTCCAGACCGATTGTGAGTTTTTGATCCGAGGGTCGGAATGAAGTTTCGAAAGTTTTAGTAGTTCCGTCATGTCATTTGGGATGTGTGTGCAAAATTTGAGGTCATTTGGATGAGTTTAGACGTTTTTCAGCGTCGAATGTGAATTCTAGAATTTTCCTAAGTTCCTAGGCTTGAACCTATGCATAATCGATGATTTTGATGTTATGGGACGTATTTTTAAGGCTCGACCTAGTTCAAATAAGGTGTTAAGGTTGGATGGTGGTTTTGGTTGAGGTCCCAGGGGCCTCAGGTTTGTTTCGGGTGCTTAACGGGAGAAAATTTGGGACTTAGTTGCTGCTGAACCAGGCCTCTTCTGGTGTCTTCGCACCTGCAAAGGTTTTTCTGCAGGTGCAGACTCGCAGGTGCGATATAGGGGGATTAGGCCAGTGGTCGCAGTTGCGACCTTGGTTCTGCAGGTGCAGGACCGCAGGCGCGACCAAATGACCGCAGGTGCGGCCCCAATAGAACTTAAGTGATTTCCGCCGGTACCGTAGGTGCGAATTCCCTGTGTGTTTTATTCCAAAAATATGAGTGTTTAGTTCATAATTCTAAAAATCGTGTAAGGGCTCAAAGATTGGCAATTTTCTGTGGGTTTTGAAGAGAGGGATCATAGGTAACATTTTCTAATCCTAATTCATTGTTAGCCCATTAATTTCCGTTGTTTTCTTTAGTTTAATTATCATAAATAGGGGGAAAACCATAGGAAAGTGATGAGATTTTCCCAACCCGAAATTTTGAAAATTTAAGGGGTTCTTGGCATCTGATTTCGATTGTTTCTGGTTGAATGTGTCTGTGAGTGAATGAGTTTCCGGAAAATATAACTTTTACTCGATTCCGTGATGTGGGCCGGAGGGCATTTTGGTCATTTACCTAATTTCGCGCCTTAGCTTGAATTAAACAGTAAAAATGAGTTGCATGAGATGTTCTTTATGATATGTAATTGAATTGTATAGATTTAGGCCATTTGGAGTCAGATACTCGTGGCAAACGTGTGGTTTCAAGTTGATTTTGAGCCGGTTCGAGGTAAGTGGCTTGTCTAACCTTGTGTGGGGGACCTTACCCTCTTAGGATGTGATATTTGGTAATTGAATGCCTTGTACGTAAGGTGACGAGCGCGTACTCGTGCTAATTGTTGAAAATCCAGTTTTACTTTAAATATTTAGCCTGAGTTTCTTTCTTACCTGTTTTATTCTAATTGCAACTATAGTCTATGTTAGCTTAGAAATCATGCCTAGTTGCCCTGAATTGCCTATTTACCTAAATTGCACTACGTGAAGCATGTTATACTAGAACTACTGGTTGCCTTGTATTTTTTCACTCTAATTCTGAACGTCTTCTTGTTGTGCCTGCATATTTACTTTGGGACTATGGGACGTTATCCCGGGAGATCCCCCTGCATATTTACTTTGGGACTATGGGACGTTATCCCGAGAGATTCCCCTGCATATTTACTTTGGGACTACGGGACGTTATCCCGGGAGATCCCCCTGCATATTTACTTTGGGACTACGGGACGTTATCCCGGGAGATCCCCCTGCATATTTACTTTGGGACTACGGGACGTTATCCCCGGAGATCCCCCCTCCATATTTACTTTGGGACTACGGGACGTTATATCGGGAGATCCCCCTGCATATTTACTTTGGGACTACGGGACGTTTTCCCGGGAGATCCCCCCTGCACAGATGATGATCCTTCGGTTATACATATGATGGACTACAGGACGGTATCCCGGGAGATCCACTAGACAGTTGAGAAAAGAACTATAGGACGGTATTCTGGGAGATCCTCATTGTTACCATTGTTATTGGGTTGTTCGTACTCCGTGTTTACTCTGTTCTTGTGTTTTCTTATTGCCTTGTTTAATCTTACTTACTTCACTGTTGTATTCATTATTACTGTCTGTTTCCGTACTATAAATCTCTATTATATTGTTTAACCTCAGTAGGGCCCTGACCTTCCTCGTCACTACCCGACCGAGGTTAGTCTTGGCACATACTTAGTACCGCTATGGTGTACTCATGCCCTTTCCTGCGCATGGTTTTCATGTGCAGATCCAGGTACCTCCACTCAGGCGCACAATTCCCGAGGTTGAGATATACATCAGAGACTTCGAGGTACATCTGCCGCATTCGCAGACCAGGAGTCTCTATCTTATTCCATCTTTTGTGAAGAGTTTATCCTTCCTTACAGCTGTGTAAACATTCTGGAGTTAGAGCATTGTATTATATTCTGTTAGCATGTGGTTCCCGTGAGTTTCTGGGTTTTGGTGTGATACTGTAGACTACCGTATTATTTTGAGTTGTATATTCCAAGTGGCATTTATATACAATCTATCTTTTAGATTATTCAGTTTTTACTTAATTATTCCGCAAGTTATGTTGATATTTCGCATTGCTAGGCTTACCTAGTTATAGGGACTAGGTGCCATCACGACATGTTCACGGAGGGCGAACTGGGGTCGTGACAGCCTTATATAAATCACCAGGTAAGTTGATATTAGGGTCAATTAGTTCACTCATAAGGTCAATGAGAGAGTCCATGGCTGCTTGAGAAATATTCCCATCAGATTTTATACTTAGTAATCTAACTGCAACAGACAGCTCAGAGTGCGGACTTCCTTCCCTTAATGGATGAATAGCTTCCTCTAACTGTTCAAAAAAATGTTTTGCGTCATGATTAGGAGTTTGTTCAACATTTTCATTGGTCTCACCCCCAAATTGCATCCCAAAAGCATTTGCAACCATATCATGTATTCTAGAATCACGATTTGTATTCTCCACCGACCTATTACTTTCACCCGCAACCATGTTATGAAATCTCCCACTGCTACCATCGACCTCTCCATGATTAGTCCACACGAAGTAATTCGCTACCCCTTCCTATAAAGATGAAGTCTTACTTCCTCCGATTTTTCAAACCTCATACAATCACACCTAACACAAAGGCACCTAATTAATCCTTCACTTTGGTATGGTGGAAGTTCCATTGCATGTCTAATAAAGTCATCAACCCCTTCTACAAAATCCTCTCGCAGTCCCCGCCGATTAGGATAATTCCTATTGTACATTCAACTACGATGTTCCATCTATACAAATAAAACAAGAACAAATTAATTCATACATTGAAATTCCAATACATAAACTAAAAGTCTAATTAATATCCTAAAATTTCAATTCAAATCCTAAAAGTTCAATTCATATCCTATGTACACCACTCTGGCTCAGGAAGGGTTGCTTCCCCTTGCTGCAGCCACATCCCAGGCCGGGGGAGGAGCACAGACTCCCGTCGCCCGCACTCCTGAGCAGCGAGTGCATGTGGAGCAGGTCCCAGAGATCATTCATGTGCCGCCTATAGTACCAGTTCATCCCGAGGAAGGGTCAGCTGTGTCGGAGGACGAGTAGCGGAGACTTGAGAGGTTCAAGAAGTATGACCCTATGGTATTCAGTGGACTAGCATCAGATGATGCCTTGGGGTTTCTAGAGGAGTGTCACCGTATTCTTCGCACTATGGGCATAGCCTAATCTAGTGGGGTTTCCTTTACTACCTTCCAGCTTCGCGGAGCCGCCTATGATTGGTGACACACCTATGAGTTAGACAGTCCAGACGAGGCTGCTTCATTGACCTGGACCCAGTTCTTAGATATGTTCCTGAGAGAGTTTGTTCCTCAGAGCCTCAGGGACTCATGGCGCGCAGAGTTTGAGCATTTGCGCCAGGGTTCTATGAACGTTTCAGAGTATGCTATCTGTTACACCAGATTGGCTAGGCATGTACCGGCTTTGGTTGCTACTGTCTGCGAGAGGGTTCGCCGGTTCATTGAGGGTCTTGTCCTACCCATCAGATCTAGCATGGCTCGAGAGTTGGGGATGGACATTCCTTATCAGCAGGTAGTGAGCATTTCTAGGAGGATCAAGGGTATGCCAGCTAGGGCCGGAGGTCGGGGAGGTAGAGGTCACCCTCGAGGGGGAGGCCAGGCCAGATATTATGCTACTCCTGCTCATACCGAGGTTGTTGCCTCTGATTCTATCATTACATGTATTATACTGGTTTGTCACAGAGATGCATCGGTTCTATTCGATCCAGGCTCCACTAATTCTTATGTGTCTTCTTATTTTTCTCCGCATTTGGGTATAGCCCGAGATTCTTTGGGTTATACTTTTTATGTTTCTACTCCTATGGGGGATTCTCTTATTGTGGACCGCGTTTATCGATCGTGTTTGGTTACTATTCATGGTTTTGAGACCAGTGCAGATTTATTATTACTCGATATGGTGGATTTTGATATTATCTTGGGCATGGACTGGTTATCACCCCATTATGCTATTCTTGATTGTCACGCCAAGACCGTGACACTGGCTATGCCAGGTATTCCGTGGGTTGAGTGGAGTGGTACTTTATATCACACTCCCAGTAGAGTTATCTCTTTTCTTAGAGCTCAGCGTATGGTTGAGAAGGGGTGTGCCGCGTATTTGGCTTATGTGAGAGATATCAGTGTTGATACCCCTTCTGTTTATTCAGTTCCAGTGGTACGGGATTATCCCGATGTGTTTCCAGCTGATCTTCCGGGCATGCCGCCCGATAGAGACATTGATTTTGGCATTGATTTGTTGCCGGGCACTCAGCCCATTTCCATTCCTCCTTACCGTATGGCTCCTCTTGAGTTGAAGGAGTTGAAGGATCAGTTACAAGAATTGCTTGATAAGGGTTTTATTCGACCCAGTGTTTCACCTTGGGGTGCTCCTGTCTTGTTCGTGAAGAAGAAGGATGGTTCTATGTGCATGTGTATTGATTATCACCAGTTGAACAGGGTTACAATGAAGAACCGTTACCCCTTGACTCGTATTGATGATCTATTTGACCAGCTTCAGGGCGCACAAGTATTTTCTATGATTGATTTTCACTCAGGTTACCATCAGTTGAAGATTCGGGAGCCGGATATCCCGAAGACTGCTTTCAGGACTCGGTATGGCCATTACAAGTTTCTAGTTATGTCATTCGGGTCAGCTAATGCCGCCGCAGGATTTATGCATTTGATGCATAGTTTGTTCAGGCCATATCTCTACTCGTTCGTCATTGTTTTCATAGATGATATTCTTGTTTACTCCCAGAGTTGGGAAGATCATGAGCAGCACTTGAGGACAGTGCTTCAGACCCTGAGAGAGAAGAAGTTGTATGCAAAGTTCTCAAAATGTGAGTTTTGGTTGAGTTCTGTAGCATTCTTAGGCCACGTGGTATCGAGTGAGGGCATTCGAGTGGATCCGAAGAAGGTAGAGGCCCTGCATAGTTGGCCCAGGCCGTCCTAAGTTACAGAGATTCACAGTTTCCTTGGCTTGGCGGGTTACTGATGTGAGGCTAGAATTCATAGTTTAACATGTTATATACCTTACATTTTATGGGCGTTAATGATAAAAATACACTTTTTATGTGCATAATGGAGTCTATTTCATGTGTAGGTGAATTGGAGATGGAAACCGAGCTAAATGGATGCAAATACATCAAAAATTCGCTCAAAAGGCGAGGAGGAGTGCACCGGGCTATATCCGGGCGCCAGAGCCCAAACGCCTGACCCTGCTTGCGGTTAGCCAGGCGTTAGAGATGAAACGCCTGACCCTTCCTGGCTTTAGCCAGGCGTTAGAGCTAAAACGCCTGCCTTAGCCTGGCGTTAGCCAGGTGCCAGGGCCCAAACGCCAGGCCCCTGTTCCGGCTAAATTCGAGTTTTTGAAGAGTTTAAGTGTTTCCCGGTTGGAATAGAAGTCCCCTACGCATTTAGGGTTTGTAAAAAATATATAAATAGACCCCAAAACACAACTTGAAAAGGATTCGAAGAGAGGAAGTCATCAAAGTGAAGAAAAACCTGTGGATTACTACACAACAAAGCAAAAACACTGATTTTTATCTCCTTAGTTCATTACTCTGTAAATCAATTATGCAAGTTATTTTAGATTTGATATTTATGAATATGAGTAGCTAACTTTCTTAATCGAGGGTTTTGGTGGAACCCGTTGGGGGACCAACTTATGGTGATATTAATATAGTTTGGTTGATTGTTCATCTCTATTTGTTCAA
>ML437094.1:89305-183322 GCA_005239525.1 Nicotiana knightiana
GGCTACTGTCACTCTTACCCAGACTTGTAGTGCAGTGGAGACACGTCCTATTGCTGAAAAGTTGGCTGACCCGGGGAGTTTCACAATTCCTTGTACTATTGGAAACTTCTCTTTCGCCAAAGCCCTATGTGAGTTGGGAGCCAGCATTAATCTGATGCCACTGGCTATATATAAAAGATTGGGGATTGGTAGAGCCAGGCCTACTTCTATACTGTTGCAACTCGCTGATAGGACGGTAAAGAGACCGTCGGGTATTCTAGACGATGTGTTAGTACAAGTGGGGAAATTTGTATTCCCTGCTGACTTTGTGATCCTAGACTGCCGAGTAGATGAGGAAATTCCCATAATCTTGGGAAGGCCATTTTTAGCCACAGGCAGAGCACTCATCGATTGTGAGACTGGTGAGCTTAAGATGAGGCTCAATAATGAAGAAATCACATTCAACGTGCAGAAGTCTATGAGGCGACCAAGTGAGTTCGCTAATTGCTCTCTTATTGATGCCGTGAACGTGATACTGGAAGAAGATGATGCAGCCTTAACTGTTGGGGATCCTTTGGCTGCATGTTTGATGAACTTAGATGATATGAACGGTGAGGAATTAGCAGAATGGGTATTAGCATTGGAAGGAAAAGGGACATGGTCGAGGGTTCTTGAAATTGAACCATTACACTTGGAAAAGAGAGAGAACCCACCAGCCAAGCCCTCAGTTGAAGTACCACCCAAGTTAGAGCTGAAGCCTTTACCAGCGCACCTCAGGTATGCATTTCTTGGACCTAACTCTACATTACCAGTTATAATATCATCTGGGTTGTTAGATGTGCAGGAACAACAACTATTACAGGTACTTTCTGAATGCAAGACTGCCATTGGCTGGACGATGGCAGACATCAAAGGGATCAGCCCAGCTTATTGCATGCATAAAATTCTCTTGGAAGAGGGACACAAACCTTCTAGGGAACACCAAAGATGGTTAAACCCAAATATGAAGCAAGTGGTAAAGAAAGAAGTGATAAAGTGGTTAGATGCGGGAATCATTTTCCCTATCTCCGACAGCAGTTAGGTTAGCCCAGTACAGTGTGTACCAAAGAAGGGGTATGACAGTCGTAAGAAATGATAAAAACGAGCTAATATCCACTAGAACTGTTACGGGTTGAAGAATATGCATGGATTATAGAAAGCTAAACCTTGCCACTCGAAAAGACCATTTCCCACATCCCTTAATTGATCAAATGCTCGACCGGTTAGCAGGAAAATCTCACTTATATTTCCTTGACGGGTATTCGGGGTACAACCAGATTTCTATTGCCCTAGAGGATAGAGAAAAGACCTCTTTCACATGCCCATATGGGATATTTGCTTTCAGAAGAATGCCATTTGGCCTCTGCAATGCACCTGCAACATTCTAACGATGCATGATGGCCATTTTCACAGACATGGTGGAGCATATTATGGAGGTCTTCATGGAAGATTTCTCAGTGGTGGGAAATTCGTTTGATGAATGCCTAGAAAATTTGAACCGTGTCCTAAAAATGTGTATTGAAACAAACCTAGTGTTGAATTAGGAGAAGTGCCACTTCATGGTACAAGAGGGAATTGTTTTGGGACATTTAGTCTCAAGTAAAAATATTCAAGTGGATAAAGCTAAGGTAGAAGTGATCGAAAAACTCCCTCCAACCACGTCAGTCAAAGCTATTCGTAGCTTCCTGGGACATGCCGGATTCTACCGCCGATTCATCAAGGATTTCTCCAAAGTTTCCAACCCTCTCTGTAAGTTACTAGAAAAAGATAAACCATTTGTCTTCTCTGATGATTGCAGGGTAGCGTTTGAGAAGCTAAAGAAGCAGCTAGTCACTGCACCGATTATAGTTGCCCCCGACTGGGAGCAACCATTTGAACTCATGTGTGACACAAATGACTATGATGTAGGAGCCGTGTTGGGCCAGCGAAAAGATAAGGTAATGCACCCAATTTACTACGCTAGTAGGACATTGAGTGGAGCTCAGCTGAATTACACGGCAACAGAAAAAGAAATGTTGGTTGTAGTATTTGCATTTGACAAATTCAGGTCATACCGAATCGGGTCAAAAGTGATCGTGTACACTGATCACACAGCCATTAGATACTTGGTAGAGAAAAAAGAATCTAAGCCATGTCTAATTCGTTGGGTGCTGCTTTTGCAAGAGTTTGACTTGGAAATCCGTGACCTCAAGGGAACGGAGAACCAAGTCGCTGATCATTTATCACGCCTCGAAGGTGCTAAACAGGCACCTGAGGCTGAGGATATTCCGGAAACCTTTCCAGATGAGCAGCTGCTGGCCACAAATGTGAGAGAGGTGCCATGGTATGCAGACATTGCTAATTACCTGGCATGCGGCATTGATCCTTATGAGTTGTCCTCTGTACAAAAGAAAAGATTTTATAGTGATAGCCGTAATTACTATTGGGATGAACCTTATTTGTTTAAAATTTTCATAGATAACATGGTCAGGAGGTGCGTCCCCGAGATAGAACAATTTGCTATTTTGCAGGCTTGTCACGCAGCTCCTTATGGAGGACATTTCGGAGGAGTCCGAACAGTAGCTAAAGTGTTGGAGGTCGGGTTTTATTGGCCCACTATGTTCAGAGATTCCCATCAATGGGTGAAAGGCTGTAATGAATGCCAAAGGACGGGGAACATATCCCGTCGTCATGAAATGCCAATGAATCCAATACAAGAGGTAGAAATGTTCGATGTTTGGGGGATAGATTTCATGGGTCCTTTTGTCAGATCATACGGAAATAAGTATATACTTGTTGCTGTAGATTACATGTCGAAATGGGTAGAAGAGGCAGCATTCCCCACCAATGATGCAAAAGTGGTGGTGGGGTTCTTAAAGAAGAATATATTCACCCGCTTTGGGACACCAAGGGCCATTATAAGTGATGGAGGCACACATTTCTGCAATCGTGTTTTTGAAAAATTGTTGGCTAAATATGACGTACGTCATAAGGTAGCAACCCCATATCACCCCCAAACTAGCAGGCAAGTTGAGGTATCAAACCGGGAAATAAAGAGTGTACTAACCAAAACTGTTAACGCCACAAGACCTGATTGGGCAAAGAAACTTGATGATTCCCTCTGGGCCTACAGAACCGCATTTAAAACACCAATCGGTATGTCTCCATACAAGTTGGTATTTGGTAAGGTATGTCACCTGCCCATCGAACTAGATCATCGAGCCTGGTGGGCATTGAAGCAGCTGAATCTGGATTTCGATACTGCTAGAGAAAATCGGATCTCAGAATTACAAGAATAAGAAGAATTCAGAAGCCAAGCATTTGAAAGCACTAGGTTGTATAAGGAACGAATGAAGAGACTTCATGATAAAAATATTGTGGACCGGGATTTCAGACCAGGAGACAAGGTATTACTGTATAATTCAAGATTAAGAATGTTTCCGGGAATGCTCAAGACCCGATGGTCTGGCCCGTTTAAAGTGGTCAATGTATTTCCTTATGGTGTTGTGGACATTACTGCTGAAAATGAGTCTAATACTTTCAAGGTCAATGGACAGAGATTAAAAAGATATGTAGGAATGACTGAAGCCAATATGTTGGCTATTGTGCACCTGGATGAACCTAATACACCAGACAATCCTTAAATAGCTTTTATGATGCGTCGTGCCGCGACGTTAAATCAGGCACTTCATAGGAGGCAACCTATTGATTTGTTGTAATAGTCATGCCACGACCTTAAATAAGGCGCTTGTTGGGAGGCAACCCAATGCTTAGTAAATCTTAGATTAGCTAGAAGTATTTTAGTGTAATTGTAGGTACGAGCTTGCAGGTGAATTCGGATGAATAGAGGAGTGTATTAGCCTGACGGAAGGTGGGAATATGGTTGGCGTTAAGAGCCAAACGCCTGGCTAACGCCAGGGAAAGGCTGGCGTTAAGTGGCTAACGCTTGGGTAACGCCAAGGAAAGGCTGGCGATAAGGGGCTAACGCCAGGGGTAGGCTGGCGTTATGGGGTTAACGCTTGGCTAACGCCAGGGTACCCAGGCTTTTTGATTAAAATGCACGAGTATCGCCAGGTAAGTTCACTTTTTCGATTTTCTTCATCTTCCAACTCCGTCTCAAGCATTTTTCACTCTCAAGCACACACCTAAACACTAGTTGTCTCCCATACCTACATCAAATCACATAGTTTGACACACTCATCTTCACTTCGTAAAAGTCATAGCACATTTAACACCCCATTATCACCCACCACACACACAAGATCTGCACAGGGTAGAAGTCGTGGTACACTTCATCCAGCTAACACACATCAATACGTGAGGTATGATTCTAACCCTATACTTTATTCACTCGAATTTGAGCTAGTAAATTGTTTATCTTTGATTTCATGAAGAATTTTTATGGGTTTATGAAGTTCTTGAAATGTGTTGTATGGTGTTATGCACCCCAAGTCCCAAAACCCTTTAGGAATGAGCTGAGATGGTGAAATTAAGTGGTATTATGGAAACCCAAAGTGATTTGGGAACATGAGGCAGTCCCTCAAGTCCATACGAGCTCCCATGGCAATTGTGCCAGCTAAGTGCTCGATGTAATGCCTCAATGGAAATACATGTCCCATATGGAGCCCGAGTCTCCGGGAAAAACACCCTTGGCGCCTTACATTTTGAATTCCATGAAATTTTAAATGAAAAGCAGCTCACGAGAAGCTATTAGGTAGCAATGTGCATGAATTGTCATAAACTTGCCGAGGTGAAGTCTTAGTAACCTTCGCAAAGTGCGAAAACAGATAGTATATACTTGGTGACACTAATTCATTACTGATATATTGTGCAGGTAAAACAATATTTTCCAGAAAAGCCACCGGCAAGGGAAAGGCCACATCTTCAGCCCCGCCGAAAACCAAATCAAAACCCCCACCAGCTCAAAAGAAAAGAAAAGGAGGAGATGCTACTTCTAGTATGACTGGTGAGGAAGCAGTAGCTGTTGTGGCTGCTATGAGGCAGCAACCCGTTGGTCAAAGAGAATATGGTGTCAACATCATACCACCACACTCTAGGAAATGGTATGCTCGTTGCAAACCCAAGCATGTCCACCCGGAAGGAGCTATCAGCGAGGGTCCTCTTAGAACTAAATTCCCAGCAATTTGGAGGAGTATCTATGAATTGGGTCTGGGATATGTGTTCAAACACCATGGCAACATCAACCTCAATTTAGTCCGGGAATTCTATGCAGGGTTTGACCCTAAGGACAAGGAAGAATTGGTGCCAATTCGTGGGCACTTGGTGGATTTCTCGTCCAAGGGCATATGTGATTTCTTAGGAGCACCAAATGTTCTGGTAGAGCCTCTAGAGCAATTTATCCGCCATCCTAACTATAAAGAAGTGAGGCATACACTTTGGGGGTTGATTCCAAGGCTGCCTGGATTCGGGATAGATCCACTAATCGTCATAAAAGGTTTCCCAAGAAGAAGATGAAGGCTGAAACACAGGTATGGCTGAAACTGATTAATGCACGGATACTACCGTGCACCCATGACACCTTAATCAGCCGAGAGAGGATTTGTGTGCTCTACTTCTTAATGACTGGGCATCAAGTGAATGTGGGTCATCTGATTCGCTACCAAATGGGGTTGGTGCGTACCAACAATCGAATTGATCGAATCCCTTTCCCGAATTTCCTGACTCAGTTCCTGCTAGATAGCAAGGTAGCGGTTGAGCCCAACTTTGACCACATCATTGATCAACAAATCACCCGGGAAACTGACATCACTAGCTTAAGACTGAAAGAAGAGTCTTCACTGACCAATGTTGAGCGTTATGCCAGGGATGATAGCTTCGTGGCCCATCTCTATGGGATGATGGATTTGCAGCTGCGCATAGGAGGTCGTCCAGCGTCGGTTAATGAAAGTGAAGAGTTGGATCAAAGGTATCCGCTCAATGCTCAAGCTCAGCAGATGATAGGAGCATGTGAGGGGTACAGGCTCCCAGATGATGAAGATATAAACACGCCTGATGATTCTGATGCGGAGCTAATGCAATCGGATGAGGATGATAATGCAGAGGATGAGTTTGAAGAGGAATGGAGAGCGTCCGATGATGATGACGCTGAGTGACCAGGAAGTATCTTGCACTTTTATTTACTTTTTGCTTTGTATATATATGATGCAATGAGGACAGTGCATGAACTAAGTGTGGGGTGCTGTATATATGTGTTGTGTGAATTGTGCTGCTTGTTGTTTTATTTCGTTTATTTTTATCTTTTATGCTCAGTGAAATGTTGTAGTTTGTTTGTTTTTAGCTTTTATGTTTTGTTTTATCATCTTAAAAAAAATTAGGAATATATGGACTCTTCCTGACGATGGATCTCCTAGACAGTTTTCTTGAAGGGAGTAAGTCTAAAGAAAATGCCAAAATGATTTTTGTTTTAGGTAGTGTAGTAATTACCCCTTGGTTTTTCTTTGGACCACGGTTCTTTTCCAAGGGTTTTTAATTGAACCGGGTGTAGGTAGTTTTTAATTTTTAAGAGTAGGAATCACATGGTTAAGGGCTTAATAGTAGCAATATCTCGAAACGTGCTAATGCCTTGAGAATAGTCAGTACTTTGGTTGTGACGCTTAGGCTCAATTTTTTTGACTCCAGGATAAATACCTTAAATCAGGAATTCTTAAGATTTGCTTAACTGCTTTGACTGGAGTGTCGTGATAGATCCAATCCTGAGTGAGTTATGTGCCATGTGTGTGTGAGATTTGTATGTTATTCTGTGCATTGCATTTGATGTCTAGAACTTGCCCCGTGTGTGTGCAAAGCGAAATAGAAGTTTTGTTCAGTCTTGGAAGTGATATAGGCATTTCTTTGTTGAGCCAGCTATATATATTTTACCCACCTAATTGTTATGTATCGTAGTTAACCCCGTTGAGCCTATAATCCTGTTTCTTTGGCAACCACATTACAAAGCCATACCCCTTTGTTTGGAGCAATCATATATTGAACCTTTTCACCTCTCGTAAGCACTGAAAAAGTGATGAAATATGGAAAAGTTAAAGTGTGGGGTGGTAGGTTGGTTTTTGAGGGGAATAATTGAAATGCGGAGAAAGGTGCACTGTTCGAAAAAGTAAGAGTCACTTGAGAAAAAGAAAAAAAAATATAGAAAATAAATAGTTGTATTGTTGTGAAAGAAAAATATATGTGGTGACTCTTGATGTAATTGTGCTTAAAGAAGTATGGGGTAATAACATTGATGTGAAGGTGGAGTTTGGCTTAATATAAGTTTGAGGTTGAACGCTAAAGTATATGTATTAAAGTGCTTAGGGAGGTGTAGTCACTCTTATATCCAAATGTATCCTACCCGTCCCGCAGCCTACATTACAACCAAATAAAGTCCTACTTGATCCTAGACTGAATGAGCTCGATTAGTAGAGTAGTACACTACGGGCAAGCCTATGGTGCATCTTTTGTGGCATATGAATATTATTTCTGAGAGCGAGTGAATTCTTTCTATCTTGAGTTCCTAAGTGTTCTTAAATTTTATTGTGTGAGGAACTAGCTCTTTGATTTGGTGAGGGCACATGATTCATGAAGGAAAGGTAATGTTGTTGACCTCTATGTTAGAGTAGTTAGTGAATTGTGAATAAAGCATGGTATTTGTGAGTCGATTATTGAGGCGAGGATGTCACACCTTTGTGCTTGAACTGTTTTAAATATTCTTGGTATAACGTGTTAAGAGATTTGCTTAATAAGTTGTGTACATGAGTGTAGTTTGATTGCTCGAGGACGAGCAAATGTTTAAGTGTGGGGTATTGATGCGAGGCTAGAATTCATGGTTTAACATGTTATATGCCCTACATTTTATGTGCGTTAATGATAAAAATACACTTTTTATGTGCATAATAGAGTCTATTTCATGTGTAGGTGAATTGGAGATGGAAACCGAGCTAAATGGATGCAAATACATCGAAAATACGCTCAAGAGGCGAGGAGGAGTGCACCGGGCTATAGCCGGGCGCCAGAGCCGAAACGCCTGACCCTGCCTGGCGTTAGCTAGGCGTTAGGGCTGAAACGCCTAACCCTGCCTGGCGTTAGCCAGGCGTTAGAGCTGAAACGCCTGCCTTAGCCAGGCGCCAGGGCCCAAACGCCAGGCCCCTATTCCGGCTAAATTCGAGTTTTTGAAGAGTTTAAGTTTTTCCCGGTTGGAATAGAAGTCCCCTACACGTTTAGGGTTTATCAAAAATATATAAATAGACCCCAAAACACAACTTGAAGAGGATTCGAAGAGAGGAAGTCATCAAAGTGAAGAAAAACCTGTGGATTACTACCCAGCAAAGCAAAAACACTAATTTTTATCTCCTTAGTTCATTACTCTGTAATTCAATTATGCAAGTTATTTTAGATTTGATATTTATGAATATGAGTAGCTAACTTTCTTAATCTAGGGTTTTGGTGGAACCCGTTAGGGGACCAACTTATGGTGATATTAATATAGTTAGGTTGATTGTTCATCTCTATTTGTTCAACTACGTTCTTATTGTAACTAATTGAATGGTCATCAATTAGCTGTGCCTAATTAGTGTATATCATCTTGAGAGAGAGTGCATATTTAGGTAATTGTTTGAACAACACCACTCCCAGAGTATAGACGAAAGGCATAACCGAGGGTTTAGAGGTTGGATTAGAGATAACGATACCTCGGGTGCAATCTAAAGTGAACTGTAATGCAATCTAGCTAGCGTAACTTGAGAGAGTGCGTCTAGTAAATTATCATAATTACTTGAGAGAGATTTATGGTAGATAGAGTGTTCATGATTGATAGAGACAACTAATCAAACTATAAGAAGTATCCGAGAAGTAAGTTCACCAACGGGGGAAACCATAACCTTAGACCTTTATCATCATTATTTACAACACATTGTTAGTAATTGCTAGTTATTATTATTGTCAGTAGAATTAGTAAAACATCACCAATTTATATTAAAAAGTCTTGAGAGAATTGATTGAGTAAAAGTTGCGTATTCTAAAGACTTGATTGATACGTAAATTCCTTGTGGGATCGACTCTGGGCATAATACCCCGGATTATATTTGCAACGCCCGTTTAGTCTTTTATTAGACATAGTTGAGCGTGATTAGTTACTACTGCCGTTTTGTGGAGGGATTTTCATCGATTGTAGCCCCTATGACCAGATTGACCCAGAAGGGTGCTCCATTTCAGTGGACAGAGGAGTGTGAGGCGAACTTCCAGAAGCTCAAGACAGCTTTGACTACAACCCCAATCTTGATATTGCCTACTGGTTCGGGGTCTTATACAGTTTATTGTGATGCCTCGCGAGTTGGCCTTGGAGCGGTGTTGATGCAGGACAGTAGGGTGATTTCCTATGTGTCCAGACAGTTGAAAATACATGAGAAGAATTACCCTGTCCATGACCTTGAGTTAGCTACCATTGTTCATGCCTTGAAGATCTGGCGTCATTATTTGTACGGTGTGCCTTGTGAGATTTATGCCGACCACCAGAGTTTGCAGCACATATTCAGGCAGAAGGATCTAAATTTGCGCCAGCGTAGTGTCACGACCCCAAATCCTAACAGGCCGTGATGGCGCCTATCGTGGAACTAAGCTAGCCAACCATCACCTTACTACGCAATTACTCTTATTTTAACGGTTCACAATATAGCAAATAACAACAATAATAACAAAGAATTTAATTATATAAGTCTAGCGCCCCCAATAATGAACTAACAACTCTAAACAACCTCCCAGAGCTGGAGTCAATAGTCATGAGCATCTAACAGAAAATAAAACTAACTCTGCTTAATATAATATATCTCAGAATCCAAAACTAGGACTAAGTATGAGGGGAAGTGGGGAAGTTGTGGACTGTGGCAGCTACCTCGAATCCCGTGTACTGCTACTATCAACTGAACGGCTATTGTTGCGATCTAGTACCTGGATCTGTGCACAACGCACAGGGAGTAATGATGAGTACGCCAACTTAGTAGTAATGAAAAGAAATCATAGTCTGAGAATATAAAGCACACAAAACAGATACACAATTTCACAAAACCAATAAACACCAAGTAACAATGTAGTATTCATCAAATACATAAGTTCGAAATCAGTTTCCAGAAATCCTTTGAAACAAGTGTAATATCAGTGTATCTCAGTAAAAGCCAGTTTGAAAACAAAGTAAATCATAGTTCGAAAACTTTAGTAAAATCATCATAAATCTGCCCTTCGTGCCAAATCATTTCTTGTAACTGTTGTCCATCAGGCATCCTTACCATCACTCTGTAACATTATCCCATCAGGCATCCTCAGAGTCACTATATAACATTAGCCGATCAGGCATCCTCACAGTCACTCTATAACATTAGCCCACCAGGCATCCTCACAGTCACTCTGTAACATTAGCCCATCAGGCAACCTCACAGTCACTCTGTAACATTAGCCCATTAGGCATCCTCACAGCCACTCTGTAACATTAGCCCATCAGGCATCCTCACAGTCACTCTGTAACATTAGCCCATCAGGAATTAATCATCACTCAATCGGTACCGGCGCTCACTGGGGTGTGTACAGACTCCGGAGGGGCTCCTACAGCCCAAGCGCAATATATATCAAGCCGCCTCACGGTATAAATCACTCACAGCATAGGCCCGCAGCCTCACTCAGTCAGACACTCTCAATTTGCCCATCAAGCCATAAATGTACCGGTTCTCGACCCAAAATCATGTTTCATTTTCCAGAAAATAGTATAAAAATACTCTGAGTGTAAAAATAATTTATCAGGAAAAGACTGAGTGTGAAATCATGACAATCAGTGAGGAAAATATAGTAACACAACCCCCAAGGGGTAAACAAGTCGGCACTAGGCCCCAAACATGGCTTACAGCCCAAATCATATCATAATAAAATAATACTAATTAAGAATAAGCTTCAAAATTGGTTTCGCAACTCAATAGTCTCCTAAATAGGGAAGATATTTCCAAACTTCCAATCTTTCCAGTTCAAAACCCATGAAAAGGTGCATAATCCGGGGTTTCATACCCTCAGGACAAGATTTCAAGACATTACTTACTTCAAAACTAGCCCGGATGCTATTCTGCAACACGCTTGCCTCTCGTATCAACTTCTGAAGGCTCCAAATCTACCAAGTTCAGATTTTTATCATCAATATATGCTTAAGGAACAATTTCCAATTAAAAATATCGAAATTAACCCAAAAATCCGAAACCGGTCAAAACCCGACCCCCGGCCCGCAACCTGAAACTCAGAATTTTTTACAGAAAAGTGTTCTTCATCCTCCCACGATTTCGTACATATAAAGAACACCAAAATCGGAGTCCGTTTGACCCCTCAAATCGACCCCTAAAGGTCTCTTATTCTCAAGCCCCAAAATCCCATTTTTCTACTGTTTTTCATAAATTAAACGCTGATATTATGGTCTATAATCACCCATAAACGAGTTTTAATGAATAGAACACGTACCTCTATGAAGAAAAAGAATTTCCCTCCTAAAAATCGCCCCCAAGAGCTCTTTTCCGTACAACAATGGTGTAAATTAAGGTTTAGGTCGCGGAAGGGTTATTTAAATATGCCCAGTGATTTTACTCTCCGCGATCTCATAGACCAAATGCTTCTGACCTCCGCGATCGCAGCATTGTGCATGCGATCGCACAGTGCTTTTGCCAGCAACTCCACGCGCCCCAATTTCCTTTACGCGATCGCAACGTACCCCACGCAATCGCACTGCCTTGTCCCCCCTCTACTCCGCGATCGCATCTCCCCATATGGTGCCTGCCCAAAATACTCACTGCGATCACATCACTTCCCCCGCGATCGCAGTGAACAAAATTGCAGTGCACAAAAACCAGAAAACCAACATTTGATCTAAGTCCAAAAATGCCCGTTAACCACCCGAAATCAATCCCGAGCCCCTCGGAACCCCAACCAAATATACCAACATATCCCATAACATCATTCAAACCTAGTTTCACACTCAAAATACCAAAACTAACATCAAAACTCCAAAATTTCATCGGATTCAAGCCTAAGAACTTTGAAATTTCTAAAATTCGCTAACTACGCCGAAACCAACCAAAACACCTCCGATTTACCTGAAATTTTGCAGACATATCCAAAATGACATTACGAACCTGTTCTAACTTTCAGAATTCCATTCCGATCTCGATAGCCTATTTTCCACTGCCGGCCGAAAATCGCCAAAAACTACTTTCGCCAATTCAAGCCTAATTCTATACCGGACATCACAAAAATATTCCGGACACACTCCTAAGTCCCAAATCACCTAACAAAGATATTCAAGTTATAAAATTCCTATTTCAGAGTTGTTTACCCATAAGTCAACTCTTAGTTGACTTTTTCTCATTTTAAGGCTATTCTTAAGGACTAAGTGCCTGAATTCTCATTTAACCATTCCGATTTCAAGCCTATCAACTATAACACTTCAATAATGGAATAAAAAACCTATGACAAGTCAAATACAATAATTATAATGCAGGTTCTAACTAATAATGAACTGATTTGTTACACGTAGATGGTTAGAGTTGCTAAAGGACTATGACTTCACTATACTATACCACCCGGGGAAGACCAATGTGGTGGCCGACGCCTTAAGTCACCGGGCGGAGAGTTTGGGGAGTTTGGCATACCTTCATGCAGCTGAGAGGCCTCTAGCCTTAGATGTTCAGTCCTTAGCCAGTCAGTTCATGAGATTGGATCTTTCTGAGCCTTGCCTGGTATTAGCTTGTGTGGTTTCTCTGTCTTCCGTATTCGATCGTATCAGGGAGCGGCAATACGATGATCCTCATTTTCTTGTCCTCAAGGACACGGTCCAGCACGGTGATGCCAGAGATGTGACCGTTGGAGATGACGAGGTATTGAGGATGCAGGGTCGGATTTGTGTGCCCAATGTTGATGGGCTTCGGGAGTTGATTTTAGTAGAGGCCCATAGTTCACGGTATTCCATACATCCGGGTACTGCGAAGATGTATCAGGATTTGAGGAAGCACTATTGGTGGCAAAGAATGAAGAAGGATATAGCAGAGTTTGTAGCCAAGTGTCTCAATGGTCCGCAGGTCAAATGTGAGCATCAGAGACCGGGAGGGTTACTTCAGCAGATTGAGCTTCCAGAGTGGAAGTGGGAGCGGATCGCCATGGACTTTGTGGTTGGACTTCCTTATACTTTGAGGAAGCATGATGCTATTTGGATGATTATGGATCGGCTGACCAAATCAGCCCATTTCATTCCGGTATTGACTACTTATTCGTCAGAGCGGTTAGTAGAGATTTATATTCGGGAGATAGTTCATCTGCATGGTATTCCAGTTTCTATTATTTCAGACAGAGGTACTCAATTCACTTCACGGTTCTGGAGCGCCATTCAGCAGGAGTTAGTTACCAGGGTGGAGTTGAGCAAAACATTTCACCCCCAGACGGACGGACAGTCCGAGCGCACAATTCAGATTCTTGAGGATATCTCCGTGAGTGTGTGATTGAGTTTGGAGGGTCTTGGGATCAGTTCTTACCATTGGCAGAGTTTTCTTACAACAATAGTTATCAATCCATCATTCAAATGGCATCGTATGAGGCTTTATATGGTAGGAGGTGCAGATCTCCAGTGGGTTGGTTTGAGTCGGGTGAGGCTAGGCTATTGGGCACAGAGTTTGTTTAGGATGCATTGGAGAAGGTCAAGGTGATTCAGGATAGACTCTGTGCATCCTATCCAGACAGAAGAGTTACGCGGACCGGAAGGTTCGTGATGTTTCATATATGGTCGGAGAGCGGGTTCTGCTTCGGGTTTCGCCTATGAAGGGCGTTATGAGATCTGGAAAGAAAGGGAAGTTGAGCCCGAGGTTTATTGGCCCTTTTGAGATATTGAGGTGTGTTGGGGAGGTTGCTTATGAGCTTGTCTTACCTCCCAGATTGGCAGGAGTTCATCCGGTATTTCATGTTTCGATGCTCCGTAGGTATCACGGTGACCCGTCTCATGTCTTGGATTTTAGCTCAGCCCAATTGGACAAGGATCTATCATATGTTGAGGAGCCTGTAGTTATATTGGACAGGCAGGTCAGAAAGCTCAGGTCGAAGAACATTACTTCAGTAAAGGTTCAATGGTGGGGTCAGCCGGCCGAGGAGGCGACCTGGAAGACTGAGCAGGATATGCGCGGCAGTTACCCTCATCTTTTCACTACTTCAGGTATGTCTTTATGCTCGTTCGAGGACGAACGAATTTTTAAGTGTAGGAGGATGTGACGACCCGGCCGGTCGTCTTAAGAATTAACGCCTCGATCCCCTATTAACTGTTTTCCCCAAGTCTATTTATGTTAAATTGAATTTCGGGGATGTTCGAGTTTGAGTTTCGGAGAGTTTTGGGACACTTAGTCCCTAAATGAGAGCTTAAGTGTTGGAAAGTTTCCCGTAGTCGAAGAAGTGTGAAGACGGCCTTAGAATGGAAATTCGATGGTTCCGTTAGCTCCGTTAGGTGATTTCTGGGTTGGGAGCGTGTTCGGAAGGTATTTTGGAAGTCCGTAGCTCATTTAGGCTTGAAATGCCGAAGTTTGAATTTTTGGAGTTCCAATCCGATAGTGATTTTTTCATCCGAGTGTCGGAATGAAATTCTGGAAGCTACAGTAGTTCTATCATGTCATTTGGGATGTGTGTGCAAAATTTGAGGTCATTCGGATGAGTTTAGACGTGTTTCGGCGTCAGATGTGAATTCTAGAATTTTCCTAAGTTCCTAGGCTTGAACCTATGCATAATCAATTATTTTGATGCTATGAGACGTGTTTTTAAGGCTCTACCTAGTTCAAATAAGGTGTTAAGGTTGGTTGGTGGTTTTGGTTGAGGTCCCGGGGGCCTCGCGGTTGTTTCGGGCGCTTAACGGGAGAAAATTTGGGACTTAACCGCTGCTGAACCAGGCCTCTTCTGGTGTCTTCGCGCCTGCGAAGGTTTTTCCGCATGTGCGTGGGGATTGATCGCAGGTGCAATATAGGGGGATTAGGACAGTGGTCGCAGGTGCGACCTGGGTTCCGCAGGTGCGGGACCGCAGGCGCGACCAAACGACCGCAGGTGCGGCCCCAATGGAAGTTAAGTGATTTTTGCCGGTACCGCAGGTGCGAATTCCCTGTGTGTTTTATTCCAAAAATCCGAGAGTTTAGTTCATAATTCTAAAATCGTGTAAGGGCTCAAAGATTGGCGATTTTCTGTGGGTTTTGAAGAGAAGGATCATAGGTAACATTTTCTAATCCTAATTCATTGTTAGCCCATTAATTTCCGTTGTTTTCTTTAGTTTAATTATAAAAAATAGGGGGAAAACCATAGGAAAGTGATGAGATTTTCCCAACCCGAAATTCTGAAAATTTAAGGGGTTCTTGGCATCGAATTTTGATTGTTTCTGGTTGAATTTATCCGTGAGTGAATGAGTGTCCGGAAAATATAACTGTTACCCGATTCCGTGATGTGGGCCCGAGGGCATTTTGGTCATTTTACCTAATTTCGCGCCTTAGCTTGAATTAAACAGTAAAAATGAGTTGCATGAGATGTTCTTTATGATATGTAATTGAATTGTATAGATTTGGGCCATTTGGAGTCGGATACTCGTGGCAAACGTGTGGTTTCAAGTTGATTTTGAGCCGGTTCGAGGTAAGTGGCTTGTCTAACCTTGTGTGGGGGACCTTACCCTCTTAGGATGTGATATTTGGTAATTGAATGCCTTGTCCGTGAGGTGACGAGCGCGTACTCGTGCTAATTGTTGAAAATCCGTTTTACTTTAAATATTTATCCTGAGTTTCTTTCTTACCTGTTTTATTCTAATTGCAACTATAGTCTATGTTAGCTTAGAAAATCATGCCTAGTTGCCCTGAATTGCCTATTGACCTAAATTGCACTACGTGAAGCATGTTATACTAGAACTACTGGTTGCCTTGTATTTTTTCACTCTAATTTTGAACGTCTTCTTGTTGTGCCTGCATATTTACTTTGGGACTACGGGACGTTATCCCGGGATATCTCCCTGCATATTTACTTTCGAACCATGGGACGTTATCCCGGGAGATCCCCTTGCATATTTACTTTGGGACTACAGGACATTATCCCGGGAGATCCCCCCTACATATTTACTTTGGGACTACGGGACGTTATCCCGGGAGATCCCCCTGCATATTTACTTTGGGACTACGGGACGTTATCCCGGGAGATCCCCCTGCATATTTACTTTGGGACTACGAGACGTTATCTCGGGATATCCCCCCTGCATATTTACTTTGGGACTACGGGACGTTATACCGGGAGATCCCCCTGCATATTTACTTTGGGACTATGGGACGTCATCCCAGGAGATCCCCCCCTGCACATTTACTTTGGGACTACGGGACAGTATCCCGGGAGACCCCCCCCCTGCACAGATGATGATCCTTCGGTTATACATATGATGGACTACGGGACGGTATCCCGGGAGATCCACTAGACAGTTGAGAAAAGGACTACAGGACGGTATCCTGGGAGATCCTCATTGTTACCATTGTTATTGAGTTTTTCGTACTTCGTGTTTACTCTGTTCTTGTGTTTTCTTATTGCCTTGTTTGACCTGACCTACTTCACTGTTGTATTCATTATTACTGTCTATTTTCATACTGTAAATCTCTATTATATTGTTTAACCTCAGTAGGGCCTTAACCTTCCTCGTCACTACCCGACCGAGGTTAGTCTTGGCACTTACTGAGTACCGCTGTGGTGTACTCATGCCCTTTCATGCGCATGTTTTTCATGTGCAGATCCAGGTACCTCCACTCAGGCGCACTATCCCCGAGGTTGAGAGATACAACAGAGACTTCGAGGTACATATGCCGCGTCCGCAGACCAGGAGTCTCTATCTTATTCCAGCTTTTGTGAAAAGTTTATCCTTCCTTACAGTTGTGTAGACATTCTGGAGTTAGAGCAGTGTATTATATTCTATTAGCCTGTGCTTCCCGTGAGTTTTCAGTTTTTGGGGTGATACTGTAGACTTCTGTATTATCTGGGTGGTATATGCCAAGTGGCATTTATATACAGCCTTTCTTTTAGATTGTTCAGTTTTTACTTAATTATTCCGCAAGTTATGTTGATATTCTGCATTGCTAGGCCTACCTAGTTATAGAAACTAGGTGCCATCACTACATGTTCACGGAGGGCGAACTGGAGTCGTGACAGCCTTATAAAAATCACCAGGTAAGTTGATATTAGGGTAAACTAGTTCACTCATAAGGTCAATGAAAGAGTCCATGGCTGCTTGAGAAATATTCCAATAAGATTTTATACTTAGTAATCTAACTGCAACAGACAGCTCAGAGTGCGGACTTCCTTCCCTTAATGGACGACTAGCTTCCTCTAACTGTTCAAAAAACGTTTTGCGTCATCATTAGGAGTTTGTTCAACATTTTCATTGGTCTCACCCCCAAATTGCATCCCAAACGCATTTGCAACCATATCATGTATTCTAGAATCACGATTTGTATTCTCCACCGACCTACTACATCCACCCGCAACCATGTTATGAAATCTCCCATTGCTACCATCAACCTCTCCATGATTAGTCCACACGAAGTAATTCGCTATAAACCCCTTCCTATAAAGATGAAGTCTTACTTCCTCCGATTTTTCAAATCTCATACAGTCGCACCTAACACAAGGGCACCTAATTAATCCTTCACTTTGGTATGGTGGAAGTTCCATTGCATGTCTAATAAAGTCATCAACCCCTTCTACAAAATCCTCCCGCAATCCCCGCCGATTAGGATAATTCCTATTATACATCCAAGTACGATGTTCCATCTATACAAATAAAATAAGAACAAATTAATTTAGTTAATTCATATCTTAATCTTTTCTTAGTTAATTAATTTCATATCCTAAAGGCTCAATTCATATCCTAAAAGTTTAATTCGTACACTAAAATTCCAATACATAAACTAAAAGTCCAATTCATTATCCTAAAATTACAATTCATTATCCTAAAGGCTCAATTCATATCCTAAAGGCTCAATTCATATCCTAAATGTTCAATTCATACCCTAAAGGCTCAATTCATATCCAAAAATTCCAATTTATAAACTAAAATTACAATACATAAACTAAAAGTTCAATTCATATCCTAAAATTTTAATTCATAAACTAAAATTCCAATTCGTATCCAAAATTTCAATTCATATCCTAAAGGCTCAATTCATATCCAAAAATTTCAATTTAATAAACTAAAATTACAATACATAAACTAAAAGTCCAATTCATATCCTAAAATTTTAATTCATAAACTAAAATTCCAATTCGTATCCAAAAATTTCAATTCATATCCAAAAGGTTCAATTCATAAATTAAAAGTTCAATTCATATCCTANGTCTCACCCCCAAATTGCATCCCAAACGCATTTGCAACCATATCATGTATTCTAGAATCACGATTTGTATTCTCCACCGACCTACTACATCCACCCGCAACCATGTTATGAAATCTCCCATTGCTACCATCAACCTCTCCATGATTAGTCCACACGAAGTAATTCGCTATAAACCCCTTCCTATAAAGATGAAGTCTTACTTCCTCCGATTTTTCAAACCTCATACAGTCGCACCTAACACAAGGGCACCTAATTAATCCTTCACTTTGGTATGGTGGAAGTTCCATTGCATGTCTAATAAAGTCATCAACCCCTTCTACAAAATCCTCCCGCAATCCCCGCCGATTAGGATAATTCCTATTATACATCCAAGTACGATGTTCCATCTATACAAATAAAATAAGAACAAATTAATTTAGTTAATTCATATCTTAATCTTTTCTTAGTTAATTAATTTCATATCCTAAAGGCTCAATTCATATCCTAAAAGTTTAATTCGTACACTAAAATTCCAATACATAAACTAAAAGTCCAATTCATTATCCTAAAATTACAATTCATTATCCTAAAGGCTCAATTCATATCCTAAAGGCTCAATTCATATCCTAAATGTTCAATTCATACCCTAAAGGCTCAATTCATATCCAAAAATTCCAATTTATAAACTAAAATTACAATACATAAACTAAAAGTTCAATTCATATCCTAAAATTTTAATTCATAAACTAAAATTCCAATTCGTATCCAAAATTTCAATTCATATCCTAAAGGCTCAATTCATATCCAAAAATTTCAATTTAATAAACTAAAATTACAATACATAAACTAAAAGTCCAATTCATATCCTAAAATTTTAATTCATAAACTAAAATTCCAATTCGTATCCAAAAATTTCAATTCATATCCAAAAGGTTCAATTCATAAATTAAAAGTTCAATTCATATCCTCGAATTTTAATTTATAAAGTAAAATTCCAATACATAAACTAAAATTCCAATTGATATCCTAAAAATTCAATTCATATCCTAAAAGTTCAATTCATATCCTAAAAGTTCAATTCATATCCTAAAGGCTCAATCCATATCCAAAAATTCCAATTTATAAACTAAAATTACAATACATAAACTAAAATTCCAATTCATAAAGTAAAATTCCAATTCATATCCTAAACCGTAAATTCTAACTAAACAATCAACACAAAGTATAATTCAAATCTAACTAAACTAAATTCAACATTAATTAAACTAATTAGTTAATAAAATTAATTAACAAAACTATTTAGAACAAGACCTAAACCCTAATCCTCAATAAAATACAATGTTCAATGAATTGAAACACTAATTGAAACAATAAACTACAATACATCAAATATTGTAATGCACACATACACTAGAAATAACAAATATCAAGGTTATAATTCTAACCTTGATTTTTTTTTAGGTGGAGAAGGAGAGAGTTGGGCGGCAGTGGGAGGCGAAGCAGTGGGCGACGAGCTGGGCGGCGAGGCAGTGGGGGAGGTGGTGGCGCGGGGTGGGGGATGGGATTTGGGTGAGTGAAATAGAGAAAGGGAGGGAAAGAGAGAGTTAGAAAAATTTTTGGGAAAGAAAATAAGAGAAATGGGAGGGGGGAGGGGGGGGAGAACCCGTTTTTGTCTCTGAAATTAGGAAAAGCGACCAAATGGTCTGTAAATAAGTTTTGACCGTTTGACCAGAAATAGCGACCAACGTTGGCCGCTATTTAAAAAAAAATTAAATTGAAAATAGCGACTAACGTTGGTCGCTATTTTTAAAAAAATATTAAATTATTTTTTTCTTTAATTATTAAATTAAAAAAAATTAAACTATTTTTAACTATGTAATTACTTTTAATATATTATAATAGCATCTGTGTAAAGTAATTCTTTAAGCTATATTTAAGTATATGAGTAATTTCATACACACGCATAAACTATATTGTAATTGATGATCAATCTTAAACATTACTACGTACGAATAATTAATGAATTGATAAACCAATAAATATATATATAGACACACACGCAGAGACACTTCACTGTAATACTATAACGTATATATAACTTATTATAGTATATCTTAGTGTGTGTATATATATATAACACACACTTCGTGGTGCTTTAACTACATATATAGCATGTTATAGTATATGATGTTAGTATTCATTATTTGTATTATAACAGAGTTAACGAATTACATTCATTCATCACTAGGTTATAAGTCGATGAATCAATTTACAAGTGTATAAATCCCTAAAATAACCTGACCATGTGTTCTTAGCGCTTCATGTATATATGTACATATATACGACTATCAAATGGTCGGGTTATTTTAGGGATTTATACACTTAGGGATTTTTACATATATACGGCTATCAAAGTATATATATACACACACACACACACACACACACATAGACACTTCATTGTAATATTATAACGTATATATAATTCAATGATGCATCTGAGTAGGTTATACAGTAGCATATACTATAACCCGACCCTGTGTTACTAGCGCTTATGTATATATATATATATATATATATATATATATANTGTGTAATTACAAACTCAATAGGATTGATAAACCGACGAAAACCCTGGAATCTATATCTCCCTTGGTTACGTGTTTAAATTTTGCAATAGCACTTTAGTAGAAAAATAACATATTTGATTATCTTGAACAGTAAATTGATTTTAGTCTTCTTAGTTAACGATTAATCTAAGTCTCGGTGGGTTCGACATCCGACTTTCGAGTCAGTTTATTACTTGACGACCACGTATACTTGCGTGTGTGTTCGGTCGCAATATTTGTGATAGTTTACACGGACCATGCGGTGATCATGTATTTAATCTCAAAAAAAGTTGCTAAGCTGAGATTGATTAGATGGGTACTTCTTTTTTAGGAATTTGACTTGAAAATCCGTGATTAGAAGCGCACAGACAATCAGGTGGTTGATCACTTTTCAAGGCTAGAAATAATGAGCATGTAGAAAAAGGAGGGGTAATTAAGGAGACGTATATAGTGCGCGGAGTACTTCCCCCAAAAATGCCACCTGAAAGGAGGAGCGGTTCCTATGTGACATAAACCATTATTTCTGGGATGAGCCATTTTTTATCAGCGATGTGCTGACCAACTGATGAGAAGATCCATTCCAAAGAAGGAGGTGGATCAAATTTTGTATGATTGTTACTCCTCACATTATGGGGGACATAATGGTGGTGATAGAACAACTGCAAAAAATTTGCAGTCGGGGTTCTACTAGCTGAATCTGTTTAAAGATGCTCCTTCATTTGTGAAGAAGTGTAATAGGTGTCATAGAACTGTTACAATCACTAGAAAAAAATGAGATGTTGCTCACGAACATTCTTCAGGTGGAGATTTTCGATGTTTGGGGGATCGATTTTATGGGACTATTCTCATCGTCTAGAGGGAACAAATACATCTTGTTAGCGCTGGACTACGTGTCTAAGTGGGTGGAGCCTATTGATTTACCTACAAATATTGCGAAGGTGGTAGTTAATTTTGTCAAGAAGAACATTTTTACACATTTCGGAACTCCTCGAACTTTGATAAATGATGAAGGCACGCATTTTTGCAATAGAATTTTGAACAACCTTCTAGCTAAATACGTGGTCAATCATAAAGTTGTCACCGCATATCTCCCTCAGTGGGCAAGCAGAGGTATCAAACAGAGAAATAAAGTAAATTTCAGAGAAAACGGTCAGTGCAAATAGGAAAGATTGGGCTCCGAGAATGGATGACGCTCTATGGGTGTATCAAACTGCATATAAGACACCTATTGGTACCTTGCCTTACAAATTGATCTATGTAAAAGTATGTCACCTCCATTTGAGCTAGAACACAAGGTCTTTTGGGCCTTCAAAAATCTCAATATGGATATGGAGTTGGCAAGAGAGAAGAGATTGCTCCAACTAAATGATCTAGATGAATTCAGGCTAAGCGCATATGAGAATGCCAAGCTATATAAAGAAAATACCAAAAGGTGACATGACAAGCACATTAAGCATTGCCATTTCGAGACGGGCCAATTGGTATTGTTATTTAATTCCAGGTTGAGGTTATTTTCTGAAAAATTAACGTCGAGGTAGTCTGGACCGTTTGAAATAGTGTGTGTGACACCATACGGAGCTGTAAAGTTAAGAGAACCAAACTCCGAAAGGACATTCTTGGAAATGGGAAAAGATTCAAGCGTTATTGGGGTGGTGACGTGGATTGTCATAAGTACTCAATTGCCTTGAAAGATGCGTAAGAATTGGGATCGTCATTCTGCGATGTTAAATCAAGCACTTATTTGGAGGTAACCCAAACATTCTATTTGCTTTCATAGTTAACTAAAATTTTCTCCTTGTTTTTGTATTTTTAATGTTTTAGTAGTAGTTCCTTAATCTTGTTTTATTTCGTAGGAATTATCTCTTTTTGTAGTTTTTTTTTATAAAAAGGCTCCAAATATGGGA
The DNA here is from genome assembly GCA_005239525.1 of Nicotiana knightiana. Classification (NCBI taxonomy): domain Eukaryota; kingdom Viridiplantae; phylum Streptophyta; class Magnoliopsida; order Solanales; family Solanaceae; genus Nicotiana; species Nicotiana knightiana. The sequence continues at coordinate 112,178 of ML437094.1, forward strand.
AAACCGGGTGGATGCATCCCCCTTAGCACCAAAATTTAAAGAGCCAACTGCTCAAGGCAATGAAGTGTGGCCATCGCACAAAGGGCCGCATCCGTGCAAAATTGAGGAAACCAATTGGGTCGCGTCGCGTCCAAGATTGCGCGCATCAGGTAAGTGTTATATTTTGACACTTCTCACACCTAAATCCCAAATTCTTCTCTAGCCCCTTTTCCTCTCAACCCTGACGCACCCCCACAACCTCGCACTGCTGCTGCCCGATTTTGACCAGACGCTCAGGTATTTACTTCATTTCTATCTCTCCCTCAACTCTCATCTCTTCATTTTCTCTAAGTAGCAGCAGAATCCCACCACCAGCTCCCCAGGTTAGGTTTGATCAGATTGATCTTTACACACGAAACAAAGAGGAGAACTGAAAATTTTGAGAGTTGTGGTTGTCATCTCTGTTGGCCGTGATATTTGAGAGATGATAAACCAGAATTCCCTTCATCTAATTAATTTTGGGAGGGTATTGGAGTTTCCCAATCATTAGAATAAACTAGGCAAAAGTGTTTCATTCTACTTGTTCGACGAAATTCCTGTGAGGTAAGTTTAGGCGCTGGCGAAGTCTAAGTAACTGACCAACACTAGTACATGTTAGTGAATAGGTGTGGGGTTGTTTGAGTGATTGTGTACAACCTTGTCAAAGTGTTGGAGCTACGGATACTCGCCACTCTTTCAACTCTCGTTTTAAGGCATCTCATGGTCGTTAGGCTTCTGAGCGACCACTTTTCGGGTTGAAATAAATGCAATTAAGTTTCTTAACTGCTTGCCTTGTGATGTACATTGTTACTGGAGTTGAATTTTGTGTGCTCTATGCATATTGGTATATCTTGAGGCTAAGTGTGGGGTTGCGAGTGATATAGCTGAGTAAGTTGTTGTTGTATGTTTTGAGCAACACTTGAATCAGCCTTTCGTTGTGCATAATGATGTCTATAAGTGCATAGTTCACTCATATAATACTAGGTAATTGATTCCTAATGAAAGCCATGGGCTACGTTTGAATGAAACACTGCGAGTTATTGGAAGTGCACACTTTTGCAAGCTGTTTTATACTTGAAGCTTCAATGTTCTGAGAACTAGTAGTTAAACTCTTTGTTTTGCAGGTACACGGGTTCATAATGGTAGAAACGAGAAAAAGTCTAAGACACAAGACATCCATGGTAATACGCTCCCACTTCCACTTGGTAATCTCAAGTCTCTTAAGCAAACCGCCAGGCATCTGGTGCTCGTACTTCACCTACTGGCAATTCAAACACTGAGCCACATACGCAACTATATATTTCTTCTTTCTTCTCCACCAATAATTCTACCTCAAATCGTGATACATCTTGGAGGCACCCGAATGAATGGAATACCGCGAACTGTGGGCCTCCCCAAGAATCAACTCACGAAGCTCATCCACATTGGCCACACAAATCTGACCCTGTATTCGCAACACCTCATCATCTCTAATAGAAACCTTCTTGGAATCATTGTGATTCACCGTGTCCTTAAGGAAAATCAAATGCGGGTCGTCACATTAGCGCTCTCTGATGCGCTCATACAAAGAGGGCCGAGAGATTATGCAATCAAGAACCCGACTAGGCTCTGAAATATCTAACCTCATGAACTGATTGGCCGAGGCCTGAATATATGATTCTGGCAGTCTCTCACCAACTGAAATATATGCAAGGATACTCATACTCACAACCTTTCTACTCAAGGTATCGACCACCATATTGGCCTTCCCGGGATGATACAATATTATAGTATCATAGTCTTTCAACAGCTCTAACTACCTCTGTTTCCTCAAGTTGAGATCCATTTGCTTAAACAAGTACTATAGACTCCGATGATCTATGAATACCTCATACGACAAGCCGTAGAGGTAATGCCTCCAAATCTTCAATACTTGTACAATAGTTGCCAACTCTAATTCATGAACATGGTAATTCTTCTTGTGAACCTTCAACTGCCGAGACAAGTAAGCAATCACCATGCCATCCTGCATCAATAGTGCACCAAGCCCAATACGCGATGCATCATAATACACAGTGTATGATCCTAAACCTGTAGGCAACACCAACACTGGGGTTGTAGTCAAAGAATTCTTGACTTTTGAAAGCTCCACTCACACTCATCGGACCACCTGAATGGGGCACCTTTTTGGGTTAATCTAATTACTGGGGACGCAATGGATGAAAACCCCTCCACGAACGGGCGACATTAACCCGCCAAAACCAGAATGCTCCGAATCTCTGTAGCTGAAGTAGGTCTAGGCCAGTTCTAAAATGACTCAATCTTCTTAGGATTCACATCAATGACCTCGACAGATACACCATGCCCTAAAAAGGTAACTGAGTCCAACCAACACTCAAACTTTGAGAACATGGCATATAACTGACTATCTCTCAGAGTCTAAAGTACAATCCGAATATGTTGCTCATGCTCCTCTCGAATGCGGAAGTAGATCAAAATATCATCAATGAAGATGATCACAAAAGAATCCAAATATGGATTAAATACCCGATTCTTGATGAATGTTGCTGGGGCATTTGTCAACCCAAATGACATTACTAGCAGCTCATAATGAGCATACCGAGTCCAAAAATCTGTCTTTGGGACATCTGACACCCTAATCTTTAACTGATGGTAGCCAGATCTCTAATCAATCTTCGAAAATACTTTACACCCTAAAGTTGATCAAATAAGTTATCAATCCTTGGCAACAGATACTTAATCTTGATGGTGACTTTGTTCAACTGTCGATAGTATAAACACTTCCTCGTCGAACCATCCTTCTTCTTCACGAACAACACTAGTGCACCCTAGGGCGAGACACTGGGTCTAATAAATCCCTTATCAAGTAAATCTTGCAACAACTCCTTCAGTTCTTTCAACTCAGGTGGTGCCATATGGTATGGTTAAACAAAAATAGGCTGAGTGCCCGGAGCTAAGTCAATAAAGAAGTCGATATATCTGTTGGGTGGCCTCCTCGGCAGATCTGTATAAAACAACTCTAGAAACTCACACACAACTAGTACTGAATCCATGGAAGGAACCTCTGCACTAGAATCACACATATAGGCCAAATATGCTAGACATCCCTTCTCGACCATACGCCAAGCCTTCACATAAGAAATAAACCTACTGGTAGAATGGCCAGGAGTTCCCTTCCACTATAATTGGGGCAACCCCGTGCGTGGCTAAGGTCATTGTCTTTGTGTGACAGTACAATATAGCATGATAAGGTGACAACCAATCCATGCCCAAAATAATGTCAAAGTCCACCATATCAAGAAGATCTACACCAGTCTCAAGGCTCCCGATAGAAACCACACACGAGCGATAAACACAATCGAAAATAACATAATCTCCCACCGGCATGGACCCATATACAAGATAACTCAACGAGTCACAAGGCATAACTAGATATGAAGCAAAATAGTACGACATGTAGAAATAAGTAGAACCTGGATAAAAAAGAACTGAAGCATCTCTATGGAAAACTGGAACAATACCCGTTATGACGGCATCAGATGACACGACCTCAAGGTTAGTTATGAATGCATCAAAATGGGGTTGGGCCCCACCACTCTGACCTCTACCTCTCAGGCGGCCTCTAGCTTACTGGCCTTCACCTCTAATGGCCTGCCCTCTACCTCCAATGGTCTGACCTCCACCTTTGGAAGCCTAACCCCTGTCTCTAGCTAGCTGAACGGGTGGTGAATCAATCGGTGCCGGAACCATGCCACAAGAACTCTATTGTGGCATGTTTCCCTGTGACTTGGGGCAAAATCAAGAAAGGTGTCTCGGATTTCCACAAGTATAACAAGCCCTCAGTTGTTGTGACTGTTGACCCTAGAGCTGGCCTTGTCAACCTGAATAACCACTCTGATAACCCTGGAACGGAGAGTGCACTAATAAGAGCTTATGGTGCACTGTAAGCTAGCTCCTCAGGATGAAATACATAAGGACCATAACTACCCAAAGAACTGTGGGATGCCTGAAGCTCTGATTGAAACGCCCTGGGAGTATAGCCCCTACCAAATGAACCCCTACCTCCAAAAGAGGCACCACTGAAACTAATAGAAATAAGTGGCCTCTTATCATATACCTCTCCCTCTCCTGACCACGAACCATCTCAATCTGTCTAGAAATATCTATGACCCTCAAAAAAGAAATAACATCTTCGGTCTCTTTGGCCATCTGTAGCATAATATTGAAAGTAAGTCCATTAATGAATTTCCTCACTCTCACTCTCGGTAGGGAGTAATTTAACTGCATGGTGATCTAGGTCCACAAATCAGATCTCACACTGGGAAATAGTCATGCTACATTGCTGAAGGCACTCAAAGTGCCTACGGTACTCCTCTCTCTGAGTGAATGGAATAAACTTCTCCAGAATTAGCTAAAACAACTGATCCCAAGTAAGTGAAGGTGAACCAACCGGCCTGCTCAGCACATAATATTTCCACCATCTCCTGGCAGAACCGATCATCCGGAACACTGCAAAATCGACCCTATTGGTCTCAACAATACCCATGTTATGCAACACCTCGTGACAACGGTCCAAGTAATCTTGTGGATCCTTAAAATGTGCACCACTGAAGTGAATAAGGAAGAGCCTTGTGAACTAGTCCAATCTCATCAATCCCTCAAAAGACATCATGGGCCTCTTCCTCTTATGTGCAACAATAACTAGCTGAACTACTTCAACTGGATGGACTGCTGGAGTCTGATATATGGGAGCCAGTTGCTCCGAAGTGTGGGTAGCTGGAGTCTGTGCTCCTCCCCCAGCTTGAAAGATAGCTGGTGCCATTGGAAATGCACCGCTCTGGGCCACACTCTCTATAAGTCCCACTAAACTAAATAGAGCTTTCTAAAGCACGAAAGTGGCTATAAATCCCTCAAAAACCTGAGCGGGTCCGCTGGTGCGGTCTGAGCTGGGATCTCCTCCTCATGTTCAATTTGAGGCTCCACTGTGGGTGTTGTTTCTCAAGCTCTAGGTTGAGCTTTACCTCTACCTCGTCCTCTAGCTCGACCTCGGCCTCGGCCTCTACCCCTAGTAATGGCTGCAACAGGGGGCTCCGGCTCTTGTCCGGCTATAGATGTTGTATGTGTTCTCACCATCTACGAGAGAACAAGAATGGAATGAATCAAACATCAATGATAGAATAACATCACACGATAGGGAAAGAAATATGTGAAACTTTCCCTAAAACTCCATAACCTCTAGAAAATAAGTGCATATGTCTCTATACGGATACTCCAGACTCTACTAAGCTTGCTCATGACTCGTGAGACCTAAGCAACCTTGTGATCTAATATCAACTTGTTACAACCCGAAATCCCAACCTCGGGGTCGTGATGGAATCTAACAACCATTTGCTAGGCAAGTCGACGTGAAATATCTAATTAACCAATTTTAACAGCTAAAAACAAAGTAATGATATTCAATGAAAAATAAATGATAAATCTAATACAGTGATAATATAAACCACGTGATAATAACTACTCCAAAAAAATCCGGAGTCACGAGTACACGAGAAACTAGAAGTCTACAAACATAGTCTGAAATAAATACGACTGTTCGAAAGAGATAAAGAGTAAAAGTAGTAAATGGAAGGGGACTTCAAGGTCTGCGAACACCAGTAGATCTACCTCGAGTCTCCACATGAAATCTATCCGAGCAAATGCACCTCATGCACCGCTGGGACCAATACCTGTATCTGCACAAGAAGTGCAAAAGTGTAGTATGAGTACAACCGATCCAATGTACTCCGTAAGTATCAAGCCTAACCTCAACGAGGTAGTGACAAGGCTATGAATAGACACCTACGTAAATAAACATTTACAAGTGTATATAAAGCAGCAAAATAACATAAACAATGATAAAATACGAACTGTGAAGGGACATGCGAAAAGGGGAAGATATAACAAATACGGCAAGTATGAAATCACGAAATAATATCTTCCGAATTAAGCAATAATATAACCAAGTAAATCACCAAAACCATAAAATTAAATCAATGATATGAAAATGACATGGCATCACCCTTCGTGCTTTTACTCTCGTCCTCACCATGCAATATCATGAATAATAATGGAACACCATCACCCTTCGTGCTTTTACTCTCGTCCTCACCAAGAAACAATATTAATATAATGGCACGACATTACCCTTCGTACTTTTACTGTCGTCCTCACCATGTAATATCATGAATGTAATGGTATGATATCACCCTTCGTGCTTTTACTCTCGTCCTTACCATGCAATATATAAATCAGAATAATAAACGAGAAGAGGAATTTCACTTAAAAAATGGTGCAATGATATCAAAATTCAACTTTCAAAATTGTAAACATATTTTTAAAATAAATAACAAATACAAAACAAATAATTAAAGAAGTAATAATCTAACCTAACCTTGGATAACATAATTAACAAAATAATATAACACAAAGATAATAATTTTCACCAGCATGCTTTAACCCAATGACAAATCATAGGTACTCGTCACCTCACATATATGTTGTCCCTACACATGAACACGTAGAAAATAGACCAACAACTCCTAATTCTTCAAGTCAAGATTAACCATGAGACTCACCTCACTCCGCAATCGAATCAATGCTCAATAACGACTTTTTATCCAGAAGTAGCCTCTAAACCAACAAATCTAACCAAATATAGTTAATATAATTCAAAGTGAGCTTTTGAAACTACCCACGGGTGAAAAAGATTCGATCTTTTTTGTTTTTGGAAAAGGTCAACAAAAGTCAACCCCATGCTAGCCTGGTCAAAACCCGAGATTCAGACCAAAATATTATGAAAAAACCATTCATCCCTAGGCCTGGTTACATGATTAGTTTCAAAATCCGACCTCAATTTGAGGTCTAAATCTCAATTTCTCAAAATGCCCAACTTCTACCTAAATCCCTAATTTCTACCATGAAAAAGAATAGATTAGACATTAAAATCAATGAGTATTTATGAAAATATAAGAAAACAAGTTAAAATCTACCTATGAAGTTGGGATGAAAAACCTCTTCAAAATTGCCTCTAGGCCTAGCTCAAACTTGAAAATAGGGAAAATGGGAAGAATCTCGATTTTGGGTTGCTTTAAATCACTGGCGTCAAGTCTTCTTCATATTCGCAAAGGACTTGACATGATGGGGAAGCCTTGCGGCCTAGTTGGCCTTCACGTTCACGAGATGGTGTACGCGTTCGCGATGGCCTCTACCCCATGGCCTTCGCGTTCATGAGCCTAGGCTTGCATTCGCGTAGAACATTAGACAAATCCCCTCCCAGACCCCATAACCCTACGTGTTCGTGAGTGGATCGACGTGTTCGCGAAGGGTGAGTCCCCCTTTACTTCAGGTTCGCGAAGAACGATTTTTACCCCAACCCAGATTCCCCTTCATCATTGCGAAGCACATTGCACCAGACACCAACAACAGTTAAAAAAACTAGATTTTTCTAAGTTCAAATGGTCTGTAGCCTATCAGAAATTCACATGAGCCCCACGAGCTCCAAAACAAACATACGCACAAGTGTAATAATATCATACAAACTCGCTGGTGCGATCAATACACCAAAATAACACCTAAAATTACGAATCAAACATAAAAATGCATGAAGTTTTTAAAGAAACTCCAGAACTTTCAAACTCACAACCGAGTGTCCGAATCCTATCAAATCAAATCCGTTTTGCACCAAATTTTGCATACAAGTTTTAAATAGTAAATGACATATACCATATTCTGAAATCGAAATTCGAACCGGGTAGCCACAAAGTCAACCTATAATCAAACCTTAGAAATCTTTAAACATTCAGATTACCACTTTTTTAACAAATCACATCAAATCAAGTTATGGACTTCCGAATTCAAATTCGGACTTATGCCAAAGACTAAAATCATGATATGAACCCATCGGGATGGTCAAATACCATTTTGGGGTTGTTTGTACAAATGGTTGATCGTAGTTAACTCAAATCATTTTTAAAGATAAAATTCATTTTTTTTAAATTTTCACATAAAAAATTTTCATAAAAAGACGCGGATTGCGCATGTAAATCAGAAATACTACATGGAGCTAATCAAGGTGTCGGAATACAGAAATAAGTGTTATAACTCAGAATGACCTATCGGGTCATTAAAAATAGATAAAGGGATCTTTATACATATATTTTTTTAATTCAAAGCATCCATCATGGCGGTGGGGGGCTTTAGACATGAACCCCTACCTGTATGTATTCGAAAAGCAGTAAAACATGAAGTAGGATACATCCTTTAGCCCCTAGTACATAATGAAGAATGATTTTCATCATCCTTGAGGTCTGCTATAATCTAATTTGCCTAGTTTGGGAGATCCTCTCCATTACTTTTTGACTACAAAATATTCCACAAAAAGATGATATTCCTATTGATGTTAGGAATATAAAAAAAACTATTTTATCCATTGGAAACATCATTAACAACAAATTGATTCCTTTTTGGCTTGAATCTAAAGCTTGATATGCCTTATGTATCCAACAATACAATAGCTTTAACATTGTATGGACAGTTTGTCAAGCTGTTAAAAACCACATGATCCTTAAAACTCTCTCCCAAATTTGCCACTATATTAAATTCTTAGTATATGTGAACAAAAGTAAAGTATTCATCATATGATATCTCTTGAATCTGCTCCAAAATTAGTCCTATCTCACAAGGTGGTTTCAGCTTGATGTTAATCAAAGTAACAAAAAATAATGAATCAAATTCTACAATAATATTGCCTTTAACTATATCCCTGCACAAAAGCATTCTTTTTAGTATTGTCTTTGCTTCATCCATATTGTTACTGCAATTGCCATAGAAATCAGCAAAGCACAAAAAAAAATCCCCATTCGCTCTCTAATTACGCCTCCGCCACCGGAGCTTCCTGGATTACCTTTGCTACATCCATCTGTATTTAACTTAAAGCATCATGTCTGTGGCTTGGTCTATCTAACCTTCGGAAATTTACCATTTAAAAGCAAAGTCATAAATCTGCACACCTGATGAATGATGATTCTAGAAGACATATTTATCCCATCAACCTTGGTCTTGCACCTACTCTTCCATACTTCCCAGGAGATAAAAGAAGGTAAGCATTGTATTAAAGTAGTATGAACTCCATTATTAGCTATAGTTAACCACCATCCCATAACCATTTGCCTTATGTCACTCTAGCTTATTTTAACTCCACAATAGTTAGCAATGTACACCCACAATTGTCTTGAAATTGGACTCTCACAAAACAAGTGTTAACTAGTTTCTTCTTCATGCTTGGAATGACAACAACATTTAGAGGGGGCAATAATTTCAAGTCTGTGGATCATATTATCAATAGGTAATCTTCCTAGAAGTAGTTTTTTCATGAAAAAAAACTTTGAAGGGAAATTTATTTTGCCATATCATACTATTTGTAAAAGTGCTGGTTTTGTACTTTCTCAATTGTTCCTAGGCTGATCTACATGAAAAATATCAAGTATGGTTCAAAGTCTACACTGAATAGTCTTTTTTGTCCTCCTTAATTTGGATAGATAGAATAGAACTTACCAGATTTGTCGGTAGGACAGAGTGCAACTGTAACGACCCGACTGGTCGTTTTACTTTTTAGATCCCTGTTCTCCTAATTAAGACTCATCGTATGTGCCCTTACTGTTTTATGACTTCTGGGGATGGTTAGTTCTGGTTTAGAAGGGTTCGGGTTGAAATTGGAACACTTAGTTCTTTAATAATGGTCCATAATGGCCAAGTTTGACTTGAGTCAACATTTTGAGCAAATGACCTCGGAGATATTTGACGGTTTCAATAGGTTCGTATGATAATTTTGGACTTGGGCGTACGTTCGGATAGGGTTTTGGATGACCCGGGAGTGTTTCGATGCTTAATGATAAAAGTTGGCACCTTGAAGGTTTTCTAGTTCTTTAAATTGTGTTTGAAGTAGGATTTGTCTTTATCGAGGTCCGTTTGGGATACCGAGCTTGGGAAAATTTTTGTATATGAATTGTACACAAAATTTGGCGTCATTCCAAGTTGATTTGGTAGGAATCGAATGCGCGGAGTTGCTTTTAGAAGTTCTTGAGTTTCACGTTGAATTCATGTTTTTTGGTGTCCGATTCGTGATTCTAGATGTTATTTTCATGTTCATGTGATGTTTTTAGACTGGTGTGAGTGTTTGGGGTGGAGCCCCGGGGGCTCAAGTGAGTTTCGAGCACGGTTCGGAGTGTTTGGAAGAACTTCAGTTCTGTTGGTTTTTTATTGGTGCTTCAGGTCTCGCAAATGCGAGATCTTGTTCGTATTTGTGAACCTCACATTTGCAAGGATGGCTGCGCATTTGCGAGGTTCGGTGGCACTGATGGGTTCGCATTTGCGAAGGATTTTATCACATTTGCGAAGTCACCTAGGCGTAGCATTTTTCGCATTTGCAAGTTTTCTTCCGCTTTTGCAAGTTGTCGTGCTTCGCATTTGCGTGCCTTTGTGTCGCATTTACGATTGACGCAAAGTTGGTCAGTCTTCGCTTTTGCGACGCTTTTATCGCATTTGCGACCATCGCATTTTCTAACTAGATGTCGCAAATGGCTTTTTATTACAGGACTTAGCTTCATTTACCTCATTTCCCACTTGGTCTTAGGCGATTTTGAGAGCATTTTGTGTGGAAATTTTTCAACGTCAAGAGGTAAGTGATCCCTATCTATTCCTTAGCTCAATATGCGAATTTTAGGTAGATATAACATGGAAAAATTGTGAAATTAGTGAGATTTTGTGAAGAAAGTAAGGTTTAGGTAAAATTGTGTTTTGATCATGGTTTTGGTGGTGGAAATTGAAATAAATTATATATTTGAGTTCGAGAGGTCATGGGTAAAAATTATTTTCAAAAATTTCTGGAATCTGGGCACGTGGGCATGGGGCTGAATTTTAGGAATCTTCTAATTTGGGTTGGGTAATTACTCTAATAGCTAAATTATGAACTTTTGAGCATATATTGATTAATTTATATAATATTTGGCTAGCTTCGGATTGTTCGGCACCTTCTTGAGTCTTTGGTGTAAATTTATGGACCGAAAAGTGAGCTTTGAGACGAGGTAAGTCTCTTGTCTAACCTTGTAAGAGGGAATCTACCCCCTAGGTGTTTTAATTTACTATTTGCTACTAATTGTGGGTGCTACATACGCACGAAGTGACGAGAGTCTGTGTGTAGCTACAAACCATGCTTATGTCCGGGTAGTTTTAGGACCCTATCTTGTAATACTCGTATTAATTGCACTCTACTTGTTAAATGGAGTGCTTAAATTATATTAAAACTTTATAAAAGATTTGTAAAGATCGAATTTCATTTACTTTGAGTTTTGGCAGGTTACTTGACCATTAGTAAAAATTGTGCCTACTTGTATAGTAGTCTTGTAATAGCCGTAAATCGGAGTTCGTTGAATATTCTCTCTTCTTGTGGAGTGGGCCTTACGCTTTGGTAGTATAATAGATGCATCTATGATTCGCGTCAGTCGATCCTCGGCAGTGTACATATTATTTTAGATCAGGTCGTACGACCTCGAAATAAATCGTGCGTCATAATGCTCGGAGTCTGATTACACTTGATATTACCTCCATGACTTGAGACTTTATAACATACTTGATGGCGCGTATTTGTTGAGGTTAGTATGTGTTAAGTGGAAATCTTAAATCGACATCTAGTTAAAGAATCACTTATTTACTATTCATTATTACGTTATTATTATTGATATGCTCCATGCCTTATTTAGAATTTTTGTACTTTATTTATTGGCCCATAAAAAGTGTAGATGTCGACCCCTCGTTACTATTTATTTGAGGTTAGACTAGATACATATTGGGTACATGCTGTTTATGTACTCATGCTACATTTCTACGCTAATCGTGCAGGATCTGAGGTATGTGCATCTGGCAGTCATTCAGGCGCATACACTCGTTACCCCGAGGCATAGGGATGAGCTGCTCTCTGTGTCCGTCCTTCAGCACCCGCAGTCTCTCTTTTGTATTTACTTTATTTTTATCTTATTTTAGACAGTAGTATAGGTGGTTTTGTATATTATACTAGTTGCTCATACACTTGTGACACCGGGTTCTGGGAGTATTCTAGGAGACACTTTATGGTTTTAAGTAATAAGTTCACTGTATTTACTCTTTCATTAGTTTAGCTTTACTTTACCATAATTTTTCACTAATTATTTTCTTAATAATAAAAGTCAACTACTTTAAAATTATTAAAAAGAATAAATACTTGACTAGTTCACCGTTAGCTTGCCTTGCGGCGACGTTGGATGCCATCACGGCCTATTGGAAAAATTGGGTCGTGACAACAACTTCGCGTGGTTCCATCTCCCATTTTTAATAAAATTATGGACATTAATATTTTTTTATGCATTACTGTGATAAATACACTTGGTCAAGGATCCCTTTTCGGTTCAATTGTCCCACCAAAGTGAAATATTCCCTTTGCTAATCCTCTAGAACACATATTTCTCCGCATCCTTCTTGATTCTCATTAATCTTCTCCAGGTATGAGACTGGTCATAAGAATTTTTCCTAAAGCCAGGATGCTTGAGCAGTATTTAGCCTCCAAAAAAATCTTTCAACAGAGATTTTAAGACTCAAAAGTATTACATATATCTTGTAAAGACCAGAACCCCACCCCACGTTCCATAGTAGGAAAACAAAATTTTCCTATGCTATCCAGTGGAGATTCTCTTTGTCATTATCCTTTCTAAAAAAACTAACCATAATATTCTCAGCTTGAAATAAAATAGTTTTAGGGGGATGCAACACAGAAAATAGGTGAAGAGGTAAAGTAATGAGAATCGACTTTATCAATACTTCTTTACCACCAAAAAAGAAAAGTTTACCCTGCCAAACTTTCAACCTGTTAGAGAATTTGGCCACCTTGCCATTGAAATAAACCACCTTATTCCTCCCAACATAAATAGGACAACGAAGGTACTGCATTGGAAATTGATAGTGAGAACAACATACAATGTTCCTAATATCACAAACTTTTGTCTATTCTCCATTTGCCCAGAAATCTTCTCATACACCTCCAACTTTGACATCATTAACTTCAGAGATAGACTCCATATGAGAACAATATTGTATCATCAATATAGCATAGGTATGAGAGGGTAGGTCCTTTCTTATCACAAGAAAAAGGAATAAAACCTTCAATCAGTAAAGAATCCATCAGTCTAGATAAGAGTTCAGCTCTAATAACAAATAGAGAAGGTGATAGAGGATCTTCTTGCTTGTTCCCCAACTTGATTTAGAAAAAACCTTCCTTAATACATTTATGTTAATAGAGTACCATACATTTGATATCAGCCTACTAACTCTATCAATCCATAGTTCATTAAACCCCATATGCTACAATACATGGCATAGGTATTCCCATGAAAGTCTGTCATAAGCCTTAGCTATGTCTAGCTTCATTACTACATTGCCAGCTAATGATGGTTGTTTAATATTGTGCACCTAAGTTAAAATGATTTTGTGATGGATCTTACTTTAATGAATCCAGTTTGAGATGGTGATATCATCTTCTGCATGGACCTCATCAATGGACATAGTCTTTGATTAATCAACTTTAATTTTCAAGACTTATTGGTCTTAACTCAGTAAATTGTTGAGGGTGTTCCATCTTAGGAATTAGAGTAAGGTTGGTAAGAGTGAATGCCTTTGGAATTTCATTACCTCCAAAAAAATCAAGTACCATTAGTAGAAAATCGTCCTTTATGATTTTCCAACATGATTGGTAGAACTTCCCAGATATTCTGTCAGGCCCAGGAGCACTATGGATACTCATGGAAAAGACAATATTTTTAATTCTTCCAGTGTTGGTGGATCGGTCAGCTTTTCATTGTCATCTTCGTCAATCACCCTTGGAATCAACTCTAGCAATGACAGGTCCACATGATGTTCTTCCCTTGTAAACTGCTTTTGGAGGAATATGATAGCTTCGTCAGCAATGTCGTCATCTCCTTCAATCCAGTTACCATTCTCTTTCTTCATTTTCTTTAAAGTTAACCTCCTCATTTTCCCATTAACCACAGAGTGGAAGAATTTCAAATTGATTTCACCTTCAACAAACTATTTAATTCCTAATTTTTATCTCTAATATTCCTCCTCCTTTTTATTAACTCTAATTAGCTCTGCATTTACTTGGTTCAACTCAGCATGTTAGTAGCCGAGTTATCTATAATAGACAATTATTCAAGTTCTGCAGCTCTTCCTTCCAATACCTTAACATTATCAAAAATATTACCAACAGTGTTCTTTGACCAAGCTGATAACTTTTTACAAATATTTTTTAACTTCAAATGAAACTTTCATAAAGGAAACCCATGAACCTCTTCTCTCCATGCCTACTCCACCGCAGACATAAATCCAGTTTCCTCAGTCCAAAAATTCAAAAATTTAAAATAATAGGTTCAAATTGTTTGATTGGCCATGAGTCAATAAAGGTGAGTGGTCAGATCATGTTCTCACTAAATGAGTGACTGTCGGCATATCAAAAAGATTTAACCACTCATTATTAACTAGAACCCTATCTAATATTTTCCAAGATCTTCCTTTAGGACACCACCCATTACACCAGGTAAAATTTGATCCAGAATAACATGCATCAACCAATTCACAATCCATAATACATTGAATAAAAGAGTCTCTTGGGCATTCTGTGGGGTGTGCCTCCCTTCTTCTAAGGTCCTCTTTACATTTAGCATAAACAGGTGAAATTATTAAAGAGATTCCATTCTGTTTAATGATGAATATTATCTGATGCTCATCTCCGTCTATAACCACACAATCCAGATCTTCTTCCTAAATAAACAAATTTTCGTTGTTGCTATTTGCATAAGCATTGTGGTATCCCAATGTCACGATCCCAATTTCCCACCTTAGTATGTGGTGATGGCACCTAGTCTCTAAGACTAGATAAGCCTAACATTTAATAATAATTTAACAGAAATAATCACAAAAAAACTAAAGCAAGATTGATAAACTCATATAAACTTCCAAAATAGGATCTCAACACACTTTTTTCAAAATCGGCGGAATTGAGTCATAAAATCTACAGAATAATCTAGAATGTTTACTACAACATTGTTTGAATAAAAATACAACCGAAAGAAAAGATAATGGAAGGTAACTCTGAGGCATGCAGACGCCGACCAGGTTTACCTTGAAGTCTCTGAAAAACATCTACAATCAATCACTAACGTCCAGCATGGGCAGACGTACCTGGACCTGCACAAATAGATGTGCAGAAGCGTAGTAAGAGTATACTACATCGGTATCCAGTAAGTATCAAGCCTAATCTCGGTAGAGTAGTGACGAGGCCAGGTCAAGACGTCTACTATGACATGATAAATAGAACAAAAATATAATAACGAAAAGTAATGAAAAACGGAGAAATAAATGATAACGAAGCAGGTTAATAACGTAGACTAATGACAGAATTGTAATCATAGAGATAACAAGAAGTGAGCAAATAAAAGAATCACACAAGTCAAATACGGACAAAACTGATAAGATAGGGAAGAATAAAAGTAACAAAAACTGTTCCACCAATAACTCTTTACAGCATGATGTTCATACCCAATTTTTCCCTCATATTTTTGAAACATATATATATATTCTTTTAAAATAGTATATTTGCATCATCATTTAGCTTATAAACCTATACAAGCATTTTTCATAATTTTTAAAGGCTTTAAATCAATTTCTTTCTGCATTTCATTATATAAATATCCAATAATTATCCTTCAAATTATTTATTATGATTATTTAATAATATAAACTTTTCATTTACACCAAAATGTATGTTTTTAAATATTTTACTGCATTTTCTCATAATTACATTTGCATCAATTAGCCTATATTCATGTATAATTACATTATTTATGCAAAAAATAACTTTTTATATTTTTATAATGTTAAGTTATTATTTTAATCTGTTTAGTGCACAACTAATATTTTTGTTATTTATTAATTACTTCTATAAATTATTTTTTGCTAAATATTGGGTATTTAAATCCTAACCTAAATCCCTAAACATTTTCGGATCAAATGTTGGCCCATAACACCTAATACACTAGCCCAAATACCCCAGCCCAAACCAAATTAACCCAACCCCCTAAACCCGGTCGCAACCCACCTAAATAAACCCGACCCAACTCCCTTTTAATCGTGGTCGTTGATCTCTGAGATCAACGGCCCATATCTAACCCCTTCCTTTTAACTAACCCAAACCCCTAACCTTAACCCCATTTCGCCCGTCCACCGCCCTAATATCCTCTCATGTCCCTTCTCTCTCAGGAACCCTAGCCGATGCCCCCTAAATCCTCTCTTAATCCCACCTAACATGGGATTCCATGGCTATTTCTTGTCATATACAACCTCCTCCTGGTACTGGCTACTCTCCTATATTTCTTACCTAAACATGGCAAGCAGATCTCCACAATATCGAACCAAAATCAGTTCAAATACCTGATCATTTTTGCTATTCTGTCTATATTCGTGCTATATTCAACTGTGAGTAAAAATATTTGTTTATTTTTATTGATTCTTACTTACCCTAAAATAAGGATTTTCAGATCTCTTCAAATCGAACAAAAATTAGTTAAATTCTCCGATTTTAAGTGTTATTATGTCTATATTCGTCATATATTCTACTATAGGTCCGATTTTTGTTATATTTTGTAAATATTTACTTTCTCTAAAGAACTAAGGTTTACCGGTTTCTTCTCCTAATCCAATTTTAAATTTATTTATGTGTTCTTCTTTCCTTTTATATTTTGATTGATTGTATTTCCTTACTTATGTGCTGATTTTACCACTATATAAACCCATCCCCTTCCCCTTTTTGGATAGAACTTCAATCATTGTTCTTTCACAAAAACTGAGGCTTTACTCTGTGTTCGTTGAGTATCGTGTTCTGTTTTGGCTCTTGGCCGGCTGAAAGCCAAGGCCACCCGATTTCTATTTTTCCGACCTCTCTTGGGTGTGAGCACTGCCCTGGGTTCTTGAAACCCTTAGGAAATTGACACATTTGAGACTCTGGGTCCTTATTGCTATTCTTTCTTGTTTATTGAACAATCACTGGTTAGTTTTTAAACCTTCGCAATGTTTATTCCATTATGTTAGCATGTTTTCTGAAACTGCATGACTTAATGTTTTCCCTTGACTCTCTTCATGTGTGATTCTGCCTATAATTGCTAGCCTAATAATGTCTTTGCACCCAACTTAGTTAATTTGGACAGATTGAAGCATGTTTAGCTTGGTGTTATTGATAATTGAATGTTCTGCCTTGATTATATGGCTTAATCCATGTTCTCTGCCTAATTATGAACTTCTAGTGATTAATTCATGTTATTAGTATGCCCTAACATGTTTAAGACCTTCACTTTAAGTGTGTATTGTGCTCCTACGACCATGTTTGTCACTCAATGTGATATTGACCTATCCAATTCTGTACCTATAACAACCTGCTTTCCTTTGAACTAGTCCTTCTTGACTGATGCCCTCTATGATCTCTGAATTTTGTTTGCGTTATGTTGTTTAATCCCTGAGTTTAGTATAATCTGATCCTTTAAGTTTTAAACCGGTTGCATTAATGACAACTATTTGTTCTGCTAGCCTATTGCTCATTGCCTGTTAACATGTCACCCTGATCTAATGTGTTAGTTTGTTCTTGAGTTCATGTTCATTATGTGATCATTTTGTAGTGTTTTCAAATATTTTTCCAAACCTATTACTTTATTACTATTTTCATTAGTTGCTCCCTGTTATGAGCCTCTAATTCTTGGTCGACCGAAAGCCAAGGCCCCCTAAAACTTCTCTATTAACCTCCCTAGTGTGAGCACTACTTGAGGTCCATTTTGAGACCCTTGTGAACTCTGACACACTAGGGTCTAAGGTTCTTTGGTCTCTTTTTCCTAACTGCTCAATTCTGCCCCCTTTTCCACGTATTGAATAAGACAATTGGCTTGTGTACATGACTGTCTTCTATGGCTACTGGATTTGGGCTATCTTGTGTAAGTGAAGATTGTTTTTTGGGCTGTGGTGAAACTTGTATGGATACGAAATTGAAGGCCTGGCCAGGCTGAGTATACTTTGGGCCGCCCACTATAGTTATTTTGTAACTTTATAATTTATTTCATTCATTGGGCCTGTAATAATTTTTCATAATAATTGGGGTGTTAGTAAAATTAGGAAAATGGGTCTATTTTGATGTTTGCATGAAACGGGTAGATATCCTACCTATAGGTTTTTAATTTGTTCAACATGTTATTCTCCTTTGTATTGATAGATAACCTGCCTATAGGACCTGAGTGTTTAGTTCATTCAACATATTCTGCTCCTATATTTTGTTAGATATCATGCGTATAGGAAATAAAATGTCAATGACCAATCTTTCAATTTGCATAACTGTAGCATATTCATTAGATACCATGACCATAGGGTTATACTAGCTTATATTCTGCCGATTTTCATCTAGAAATCATGCATATAGGACTTTAATTGGTTAATTTGCTATTGTTAACGTACTTCTCACCTGGAAGACATGCCTATAGGAGCTAAGTATAAAAAATCAGCATCAATCATTAAATCATGTCTATAGGGTATTACCACTCGTTTTTAAGTGTTAATATTGAAATTCAAACATTGTTTCATTGCTTAACCTTGTCACTATTAGAAATCATGCCTATAGGATCAAGCTGAGTAATTCTGAGTATTTTCAATGGTTATCACTACCCACTACTGCGTAAATCACCTAAAAATCATGCCTATAGGTTTAACCACTTGTATCTGTAATTGCACAATCAGCTTGCAATACCAAATCCCCTTAAACTGTATAGCTGTTTGGAAATCATGTCTATAAAATGACACCTTGCGTATGAAACTGCCTGCGTTTTTAAATATCGAGGTCACATAGAAACCATGTATGTAGGGTTTAATGTCTTTAATTTGCCTCAATTCTGAAATGGTCCAACGCCTAATGTGAGAATTTTCTTGCGTGCATTTGTTGTCTAAGTGTGGAGGCTAAATCGAGCCCTTAATTGCCTTTACATGAAGCCCAACTTGTTTTATATGTTTCCTAGATTTATCATTTTGAGCAGCCTGAGTTAAGTCTAGGACTATCCAAAATAGAGGTCCAAACGCCTCCTAGGCCATAGGCATGGGATGGGTAGTGCACGCATAAGGCACGGTTTAGAATCAATTAGTACGCTTTCGGTAAAAACTTAAAGATAGTAATCGGGTAGCAGGAGATGATATTCTATGCCCGCTGAATAATATGAGTAACACCCCATCTTGAGGGAGTTGCGAAGTATTATTTATGTTACACGAGGTGATCCTTTAGGCTAAAAAACTTAGGACCCCCATCTTGTCTTTAAATAAATTATTTGTGTTTATTCAGTGATTTTTAATAATAATTGCCCAAACTTCTTTTTTTCTCTATGTTTATTTGACTAATTCATATAATTCGAGTTCAGACGGGACTCACAGTTGTGGACCTCGAAGGTTTCCTAACACCTTCTCTTCGAGGTAATTTGAGCTCTTACCCTATCTTTGGTGACGCAAACTGTTTAAACTAGAGTTATTTGCAAACAGGTGCCCTAACCCACCTCAAACCCGTTAGGTGGAGACTCTCTCTTTTAACACCTTCCTTAAAAGTGTTGTCACGTGTCAAACCGATTTCTCCAGAAAAAGAGGCGCGACACATGAGATGCAGAACAAGAATCACAACCGAGGTACCGCCTCGTATACAACAAGAATCACAACTGAGGTACCGCCTCATATTCATATATTTTCAATTTCAATCACAATTTTTCTTTATACTGCCGAGTGAGCCTTATATCTAGATAGTTTTGAAAATATTTTTTCCCAAATTGTTACACGCACTTTAGCCCACTTTATGATGCCGCGTGGCTTCAAGTAATTCCCTTACTAGCAACACAAACATAAATCACATCTTATGCTTCAACATGCACATTACCCCTATCTTTATACTGCTGCATGCACATCAATATCACAACACAATAACAACTCACATCACAAGTGCACACGCACCAAAACTTGCCAAAATCAATAATATAAATGTTTCCACAACAAATATCCCATGCTCAACCACAATGTGTACAAAAATATATACAATAACAGTGAATGTAAATTGCTCAACAAAAAAGATATCTCCACAATTAACAACTCCGCTTCAATGTGATAATGGCTTTCACAACTTCAACACCATTAACTCAACAAAAAGATAATTCACGAAATAACGACTTCAAGTAATAAGGGAAGCAATAACTTCAACTAAAGCATAAGAGAAAAGTATCAAGTAAGATGTAGAATAAGTGTTAACAAAGTCAAATAAGGCATGTAAGGTTAGAATAACACAAGTAAGAGTAGATTGACACTGAGAATTAAAACATGATATGACAATTCAATTAAATTCATGAGAAGAGTCTAATAACCTAAACCGGTTAAATACCACATATAACCCGTGTACCCACTCGTTACCTTGCATACACGGCTTTCACATAACACAAATAAGACAATATATCCCAAATCTTAAGAGGTAGTTTTCCCAAACAAAGTTAGATAAGAAACTTACCACAACTAGGTAAACTTAACCCTCGAAAATAACTTTTCCCCTAAAATTTGCCTCCACATTGCTCAAATGTAACCAAAATTGACTTAATATCATCAAACAACAACAACAACGACCCAGTACAATCCCACTAGTGAGGTCTGGGGAGGGTAGTGTGTAGCAGATCTTACCCTTACCCAGAGGAGGTAGAGAGGTTCTTTCCAATAGACCCTCGAATCAAAAAGAGGAAAAGATGCAATATATCAGTACATCAGCATTATAAGAACCAGAAAATAGATGAAAAGCAAAATAATGACCAGTAGATAAGCCTGGCACTAAGAGGAATGAAAGAGTAGTGTGAACTCAACATTAACCACTAGCAGCCTAAGTAAAATCCTAACATACTAGCCTCACTCTGGTGCACCGTAGAAATATGCACAACTACCTCCTAACCTACAACATTAGTACTCGACCTCCACAACTTCTTGTCTAGGTCCATGTCCTCGGTAATCTGAAGCCACACCATGTCCTGCCGGATCACCTCCCCCCAATACTTCTTAGGTCGCTCTATATATCTCCCTAATACTTTTTAGGCCGCTCTCTACCTCTCCTTGTACCCACCAAAGCCAGCCTCTCACACCTCCTTACCGGGGCATCTAGGCTTCTCCTCTGAATATGCCCGAACAATCTGAGCCTTGTTTCCCGCAGCTTGTCATCCATGGGGGCCACACCCACCTTCTCTCGAATATCCTCATTCCTAATCTTATCCATCTTAGTGTGTCCTCAAATCCACCGCAACATCTTTATTTCTGCTACTTTCATCTTCTAAATATGTGAGTTTTTACTGCCCAACACTCAGCCTCATACAACATGGTCGGTCTAACCACGGCTCTATAAAACTTACCTTTGAGTATCGGTGGCACTTTCTTGTCACACAGGACTCCAGACGCTAACCTCTACTTTATCCGACCAACCTTTATATGATGTGTGACATCCTCGTCGATTTCCCATTCCTCTATATAACCGACCAAAGGTATTTGAAATTGTCCCTCTTGGGGTTAACCTGTGATTCAAGCCTCACGTCCAATCCCGCTTCTGTCGGCTCGGCACTGAACTTTCACTCTAGGTATTCCGTATTAGTCCTTCTCAACTTGAAACCCTTAAATCAAGGGCATGTCTCGAAGCCTCCAGCCTCGTTGATGCTGCCTTGCGTCTCATCAATCGGAACTATGTTGTCAGGAAATAATAATATCATCAAACAATTGCAAGGGCAAAATAATTATTATAGATAAACTATGATCTTTACACTTTGTCCAACAAATCATGAAAAGTTAACCCCGGCCCCGCTCGGACAAAATCCGGGTCCAAGAGTAGATTCTGATTACCATAACTCCATGAGTCTATATATGTGATTAGTTTCAAAATTCGAATCCAAATCAACTCTCAAGATCCAATTTCTCATTTTTTAAAAATTTGACAAGATTTCCCGATTTTTCCTCTTTGATTCACATATATTTGATGTTAAATGTAAGATATAATCATGAAATATAATTGGAAATCGATTAGAATCACTTGCCCATAGTTTGTAGATGATAATCCCCTCTCTAAATCACCTCCTACCGAGTCTAGGGTTCTAAAATGTGAGAAATGAGACAAAATCCCGACTTTTCTAACCTTTTGTTTAGTTGCAGATGTCGCGATTGCGACATAGGGTTCGCAATTAAATTTCTAAATGCATGGAAATTGAATCATACGCCGAGATCATAAATATCATACAACAAGTAGGAAGTGGAATTAATACAATGGATTCAAAAGAATCAAACCTCTCTTGTTCGAAAGAATTGAAACACATCGAAATTGTACAAACCGTACTTAATAATAGAAGGATTGAGCAGAAATATGTATAATTATCTCTTCTAAAAAGATTATTCAATAATAAATAGGCAATAGTTAGGAGAGATATGCCAGCGGAGAGCAGAAGTAAGGTTATTAGATACCTCAGGAAAGCTCGGCCAGAACCACACATGCAAGTTTCCCTGCATGTGACTCGTCCGTGATAACTTCTTCGGATTTGACCTCGCAATGGAGAAGAATGCCTCACAATTGCAGCAACTACCCAGCCTATAGGGACTTCGTAAATGCGACAAATGGGTTCGCAAATGCAAACCCTACCAATTCGCAAATGCGACAAATTAATCGCAAATGCGAACTACCAAACTCAGACCATATATTCGCAAATGCGAACAAGGTGTCGAAATTGAAACACCTGAGACTCCTTGCTATGTTCGCAAATGTGAGGCTGGTGCTCACAATTGTGACATGAGAGCACCAACACACCAAATATTCCTGTTTCAGTTCAAATTATCTCGCAACGCGTCTGAAACACATCCGAGCCCTCGAGGCTCCAAATCAAATATTCGCACAAGGTTAAAACTATCATACGAAGTTTCTCATACGATCAAAACACAAAAATAACATCTAGAACAACGAATCAGACAACATAACGCATGAAATTCGAACTAAATTTCAAGAACTTCTAGAATTGCAACAAAGCGTCCGAATCCTATCAAATCAACTCAAAATGACCAAATTTTGTAGACAAGTTCTAAATAGAATAATGGGCCTATTTAAATTCCCAAAACCAAATTCTAAACCTGATAGACAAAAATTCAACCTACGGTCAAACTTCTAAACTTCAAATTTCCAATTTTCGGTACAACAAAACAAATTAACCCGGACTTCTGAATTTAATTCTGGTCATATGCTCAATCCTAAAATCACAATACGAAGTTATCAAATAAACAACGTTCAGATATCGTTTCCACAAAAGTCAACCATTGGTCAACATAAACAACTTAGGCTTCTAAGCCAAGAATCAAAGGGTCCAATTCAACCCAAAATCTTCTCAGAATGAAACCAATCAACCCCGAAAGTTATAAAATCATAAATACACATGTGTGAAGCATAAAAAGGGGAAACAGGATGCAATTATATAAAATGACCAGTCGGGTCGTTGCACCCGAGGATCTTCTGTCTTTCTCCAATTTATTAGCTTTAGAGAGAGTTTCAGCTAAAGCAATAAAAGTAAACTTGTTTGATCTAATCATTTGTCTAAGTCTCTCAAGAGAAACATTGGTTTTGATGCTCCTGATATTCCAAAATAGGGACTTAAACATAATTACTTATCAGAGAGGATTTTGTTCTTTGTAGCCTTTTAAGGCCTTTGTGAAAAAAATCTTCCCCCTCTTCCTGTTGATGGTGCTCTCCCCCCCGTATTAGATATTCCCCTCAGCGATAGATGGCCTGAGTTAATAATATTATCCATATCTATTGAGATTGGTTCGGTCCAACAATAACTTTTACCAACTTGTCAGCAATGGTATCACTATTCTCCTCCTCACTATCCATACGTGCATATTCCTCACTTTCTTCTGAACTATCTCCATATTCGTAGTCATTATCTTCAGAGTTTTCATTCTCCTCATCAGTGTAGTACCCTCAGATGACTATTCTTGATCCTGGTTCATATCTCTTTCAAGATTAGTACCATATATTAGCTTCTTAAATTCCTTTTGTACCTCTCCTGGGTCAATGCCATGGTTTGTTGCTTTGTTTACCTTTTGTTCTTTTTCTAGTTGATGCATAACCTTCGGGCATGATTGTAAAACTTCCAAATGCTGCCTCTTATTTCTTTGATCTCCTTTCCCATTGTATCCCTATAACTCACAGTTACCCCATTGCCATTTGTTTGTGATTCTTTTTGTTGTTCTGCATGCTTTTGTTGATTGCCTTCTTCACTCACTTTGTCGTTGTTGTTGTGATTTTTTACCCATATTTGTCTTATTCTTCTGCTTTTTTTTTTTGTATCAGTCTATTTTGTATCATGTTTACTCAGATCCACTGATTCATCATGCATTGCTTTTGATCTTCTCTGTCAAATGCCTTCTCTTTTCCTGGTATTTCTTTCATCACTTCTTTTTGTGTCATCATAGTAGGTTCTCTTATGACTATCACCACTGTTTTTATTTTTCTATACACTTCTTTCCTCTATTTGGCCATTCGTTTGATCCTTCTTAGTTTGAATGTGAGTGTAATCAACTTCGTTATACAAATCAATATGACGTGCTGAAAATCAAAATAAACCATCTTTACTACCCGTTTTAGATGATATTGTCTAATAAATACCTTCCTAATATCCTCCATTGAAGGCTTTACCTTATAAAATTTTCCAATTAGGGTGAGTCTACATTCTTTTGCTAGATTCACAAAGTAATCTTCAGGTCTGAATAACACCACCGGCTTACCCATATGCGTACCATATATTTCTCTACTGACTTGACACATTCAGTCATAGATGGTAGCTCTGCTTAGACAGCTGCAGCAAAAGATAGTTTACATGCTCCTTGAGTCCACCTATTAGCCCCTATCTGAGTAGTTTTGTCATCAATACATGTTCCTTTTGTAAATGGTATTGGAGGTGGATTAATGATTTCTTCTCTGTTTCCTTTTTCGTGTATCGTTTTCTCCAGATTTCTCCTTATTCCTCCTCTCTGGTTTATCAACGCTGGCTGAAAATTTTGGTTGTGGTAGTATGGTGTGTGAGGTAGCAGTGTTGGTTTGGTTTTTGTTTGAGGTGCCAAGAGAACGAGGAGCAGGAGCCCCTCCGGCACTATAACTGTTGGTATATGTTTTAATGTGTATTTTTCTGTGGTGATCGTAGGTGGCAAGGAAGTTTGAGTAGTTGTATGTAGACTACGTGTCAAAATATCAGTAGCCACAGAGAAAAGGATCAACACCATATTCGTTTGTACGATCTTTATACAGATAGCACGTCAGATTCACCATTTACTTTTCCTATATATACTTTAAGCAGTTGGGTTGGTGGCTATTTAAGTTAATTCTTAATATTTTTATTTATTTGAGTTAGTATATAATAATATTGTTATTAAAACTAATTAACCGATTATAGCTACAGTTACAAGGCAATGGGTTGAACTTTTAAGCATAAATAGTTCTAATGTGGCACTTGAGCATCAAGAGTTGACTTTATTCATCAAGGAAGCTCGCTCTTCCATGTAGGTCCTTGCGGATCCCAAAATCCTCCTCTTCTACTCTCTGTTTGCATATCTCATTTAAGAATATAGCACTTAATTAAAATATTTGTGAAAGGTTGGCTCATCTCTCTCAAAAGAATGTCACAAGTACAGATTTAAGTACCATAGGCTTGCCCCTCATGTAAATCACCAATAATGTAAGCTCACTCGGCTTGAAATCGCGTAGGGCTTTTACGGAATGCAATGAAGGCTTTTGGACTAAGATTGGATAAGCTATGATAGAACGGTTTCATCTTTCCTTAAGAACTCTATTTTCTCTTATCATCTCATGCTTTGCCAACTTTTTGAGGAATTTTCTTTTCCATAGGGGGATTAGAGAGACTTAGCATCACTCTTTCTTGGTCATGATATAATTTTCTCCCTCTTTGCTTTCTCCATGATTTGCATCATTACTTTTCTATTGTGATGACCCAAAGGGTCATCTTATGATTTAAGACTCCATTCCAGACTCGTTAGCTTTAAAAATATTATTTTTATTCACCTCGATTTGTGTGCACAGTCCGTACGTGAATTCGGAAAGCCATTATGTGAAAATATATGAAAAAATAAGTTTTGAGAGTTAAAATTTTGATTTTTAGTTGACTTTGGTCAACGTTATAAGTAAACGGACCCGGACCCGTGTTCTGATGGTCCCGGGAGGTCCATAGTAAAATATGGGACTTGGGCGTATGCCCGGAATCGAATTCTGAGGTCCCTAGCTCAAGAAATGAATTTTGATGAAAATTGTTAGACTGAAGTTTAAAGGAATTAAAGAAATTGATTAATGTTTGAACTTGTTGGTATCGGTCTCGTATTTTGGTTCCGGAGCCCGGTACAGGTCTATTATAACATATATATCATGTCTATGAAATTTGGTGGAAATCGGAGTTTAGTTGACGTGATTCGAAAGTCCGGTTGAGAAGACAGTAATTTTGAAGTGTTCTTGAGAATTTCATTTACTTTGATGCTAAATCCGTAGTTTTAGGTGTTATTTTAGCGATTTGATCACACGAGAAAGTCTGTATGATGTTGTTAGACTTGTGTGCATGTTTAGTTTGGAGCCTCGAGGTCTCGGGTGAGGTTTGGATAGGCTTCGGGATGTTTTGGACTTAGGAAATCTGGTTTTTCTGCAGCTTCAGCACTTGCTAATTTCCTTCTTTGCGTTCACGTTCGCGAAGCTTCTCACGCGAAGAGTATACTTGCCTGAAGGAGATCCTTCTTCGCGAACGCGAAGCACTGGGGGGTGGTACCCTTCGCGAACGCAACCAGCCTTCTACGTGAATGCATCCACTGGGTCGTGAATGCGATGGCTTGGTGTGAAATTCCTTTGACGAATGCGTGGAATGACTTGCGAACGCAAAGGCCAATAAGGCCAAAGCATCGGGAATGTGACAGGTCCTTTGCGAACGCGAAGAAGACCTGCCCAGCGATTAAAACAGAACCTAAAAACAGGAATTTGGCCATTCTTTCATCTTTTCAAAACCAAGAAAGTTTAGAGGCGATTTTCAAGAGACAAGGTTTTCCCCAAAGTGTTGGTAAACGATTCATAACTACTTTCTTCCAATTACCCATTGTTTTTCATCAATTTACAACTAAAAATCTAGGGTTTTCATGGTAGAAATTGGGGTTTGGGTAGAATTAAGTAATTTTGTATAATTGGAATTTAGACCTCGAATTGTGGTCGGATTTCGAAACTAATTACATATTCGGGATCGGGGGTGAATAAACGGATTTTGGTCCGAACATCGAGATAAGACCAACCGCGCCCAGGGTCGGTTTTTAATTATTTTGGAAAAATTTGGGAAATCAGTAATTATGCATTAAAGTTGATTCCTTTATCAATAATTAATGATATTGAATTGATTATGATTAGATACGAGTGATATGGAGGTGAATCCTAAAGGAAAAGTCGTACTTGAGCAGTGAGTGACCTGCGAAATTGAGGTAAGTGTTGTGTCTAACCTTAGCTTGAGGGAATAAGTATTGTGTGATTACTTGCTGCGTGTTTTGTTGTTGAATACGATGTATAGGTGAGGTGAAGAGTACTTATACGTTGTGGTCGAGTCATAACATGCGAGTGAAAGTCCATTCTTGTTATTTTGTAGTCTTAAAGCCTATTACCCATGCTTATTATTGCTATTGAAATGTTGGGAGAATTGTATCCGGTTCCACCGAGATAGATAACATTGTGAATATTGATTGGAGGTTGAGATGTTAAATTGTGAAAGTAATTATTGATGAAATATTGATTCCTTGTGAAACTTCTCATTATCAGTTGTTATTGATTCTGTGAATGGTGAGGAAGAGTGTAAAGCACGAAGGGTGATGCCGTGAACGATTTACTTATATTGTGAGGAAGAGTGTAAAGCACGAAGGGTGATGTCATACATAATTTGTTCATATTGTGAGGTCGAGAGTAAAAGCACGAAGGGTGATGTCGTGCATTCTTATTTATTATCTGGTGAGGATGAGAGTAAAAGCACGAAGGGTGATGCCGTGCAAATTTCCTTTCTATTTAGTTACTTAATTTGGTTGTTTGTTAATCACTGTTTATTTCTGTCTTCTCGTTTTTCTCACTCCTTATGTTGAAATTTTCCCACTGTATGTCCCCTTCCCATTAATTGTTGTTTTAATTCTTTATTTGTTGTTATTTCCAATAGCATGATTATATATGTCCAGGTTTTATGTGGTGTCATGTCCTAGCCTCGTCACTACTTCACCGAGGTTAGGCTCGGCATTTACCAGTACATGGGGTCGGTTGTACTGATACTGCACTATGCACTTTCTGTGCAGATCTGAGCTGAGTCCGAGTTGTAATAAACTATTCGCACGAAGACACGAGGTAGATCTGCTGACGTCCGCAGATTCCTGGAGTCTCTTCCTTATTATTTAATTATTGTTTCATTTAGTTCAGAACAGATATATATTTTCTTTCATCCAAATACTTGTAGTAAATTCTTAGTAGTTCGTGAATTGTGACTCCAAACCCGGGGTAGCTAGATATTAGTATTATTTTCGCAGTATCGTATACTATTTAATTTGTTATTTTGGTATTATATATTAGATTGTAGTAAAACTTCGTATATAATTTAATTATTTTAAAAACGTAACCCTCTAATGTTGGCTTGCCTAGCAAGTATAGCATTAGGCGCCATCACGGTCCTGATGGTGGGAAATCAGGTCGTGACAAGTTGGTATCAGGGCACTAGGTTGCTAGGTCTCACAATTCGCGGGGAACTTTAATAGATTCTAAGGGATCAGTACGGAAACGTTTGTACCTATCCCCCAGAGTCTATAAGGATAGGAACAAGCTCACTTGTATTCAACTCTGCCGTGCGATTCTTGTCATCCCAATATTGATTGAAATCTTCTATTCTTACTCTCTCGCAGATGGAGACAACACGTACCTCATCTTCTGCTGACCAACAGCCGGACCCTCCAGCTGTAGCAGCTCCTACAAGGGGTAGAGGTCGAGGCCATGCCAGAGGACGAAGCAGGGGCAGGACTCGGCCCAGTGCTTAGAAAGCAGCTTCAGCTGCGGAGCCTCAGAAAGAGCTCGATAGAGAGGCTCCAGCCCAGACCGTCCCGGCGGGACCAGCTCAAGTTCTATAGGGGTTTATTGCTACCCCGGTGCTTCAGGATGCCTTGGTCCGACTAGTAGGCCTTATAGAGAGTGTATCCCAGACAGGTGCACTCCCCGGGGCAGCAGCCGTATCTCAGGCTGGAGAAGGAGTCCAGACTCCTGCTACCCACACTCTGGAGCAGATTAATCCTCAGTTTCAGACCCCAGCAGCCCATCCAGTTGGGCTAGTTCAGCCAGTTGTTGCAGCACCACTCGTTGATGGGACAATTATGTCCTCCGATGCTTTATGGAGATTGGATAGGTTTATCAAGCTTTTCCATGTTCGTTTCAGTGGTGCCACTTCAGAGGACCCCCGGGAATACCTTGATAGTTGTCATGAGGTTCTTCGGAACATGGGTATCTTGGAAACCAATGGGATCGACTTTGCTGCTTTCCAGATGACTGGTTCTTCCAAGAAATGGTGGAGGGATTATCTATTGACTAGACTAGTTAAGTCACCTGCTCTTACTTGGGATCAGTTTTCACACATATTCTTCAAGAAGTTTCTACCTATTACTACTAGAGAGGAGCGCCGCCGTCAGTTTGAGCGTCTCCAGCAGCGCAGCATGACTGTTACACAGTATGAGACCTGTTTCATGGATTTGGCCCGTCATGCTACTATTTTTCTACCCACATAGAGGGATAGGGTGATGAGATTTATTGAGGGTCTTGCTCAGCCTATCAGATTGCAGATGGCTAAGGAGACAGGGAGTGAGATCTCCTTCTAGGATGCGGCCAATGTGGCCCGTCGAGTTGAGGTGGTTCTTGGATTGGGAGGTCAGGGGTCAGAAAAGAGACCTCACTATTCCGGTGGATTCAGCGGTGCCTTTCTGGAGGCGGGGGTACTTTTAGTAGAGGACATCCTTCTAGACCATTCCATTCAGCACTCCAGGCATCCTATGGTGCCCTAGGTGGTCGTGGCCCTTAAAAGCCTTATTCTGATCAGCCAGCTCCTATCAGTGCACCTCCTCTTTAGAGTTTTCAGGGTGGTTATACAAGTCGACATGGTTAGTTTGCTGGCCAGCAGCCTCAACAGCCGAAGTTTTGTTATACTTTTGGTGACCCGAGGCACATTGCTAGATATTTCCCTCGCGCGTCGGGTAGTTCTTAGTCTCAAGGTTCTCGTGCTATAGTTCCTGCACCACCTGCCGCACCACCTGCCCAACCAGCCAAGGGTAGGGGTCAGTCCATAGGTAGGGGCCAGATTGTTAGAGGTGGAGGCCAGCCCACTAGAGGTAGAGGTCCGCCTGTCAGAGGTCGTCCCAGAGATATGGTTTGGGGTGGTAGGGCCCAGCCCCGATTGTATGCATTTCCGACCACACCTGAGGCGGAGTCCTCCGATCCTCTTATCACAGGTACCGTTTCGGTTTGCAATAGAGATGTTTCACTTCTGTTTGATCCGGGGTCTACTTACTCTTATGTGTCATCTTACTTTGCTTTATATTTGGTCGTGCCCCGTGATTCCTTGAGCGTCCTTGTATATGTGTCCACGCCCGTGGGGGATGCTATTGTTGTATATCGTGTATATCGCTCGTGTGTGGTCGTTATTGGGAGTCTTGAGACCAGTGTAGACCTTTTTCTTCTTGATATGGTTGATTTCGATGTCATATTGGACATAGATTGGCTGTCACCTTATTACGCCATCTTGGATTGTCACTTCAAGATAGTGATATTAGCCTTGCCGGGGTTGCCTCGATTAGAGTGGAGAGGGACTCCTGGTCATTCCTCTAGCAGGGTTATTTCTTATATGAAGGATCGGTGTATGGTTTAGAAGGGGTGTTTGACCTATTTGGCTCATGTTCGTGATTCTAGTGCTGAGGTTTCTCCTATAGACACGGTGCCTGTCATTCGTGAGTTTCCCGAAGTGTTTGATGCAGACCTGTCGAGGATGCCACCCGACAGGGATATTGATTTTTGCATTGATGTGGCTCCGGGCACTCAGCCCATTTCTATTCCTCCATACCGAATGGCCCCACCTGAATTGAAAGAATTGAAGGAACAGTTTCAAGACTTGCTTGATAAGGGCTTCATTATACCTAGTGTCTCGCCCTGGGGTGCACCGGTTTTGTTCGTGAAGAAGAAGGATGGATCGATGAGGATATGTATAGATTACCGGCAGTTGAACAAAGTCACTATCAAGAACAAGTATCTGTTATGGAGGATTGATGATTTGTTTGATCAGCTTCAGGGTGCCAAGGTGTTTTCAAAGATCGATTTGAGATCGGGCTACCATCAGTTGAAGATTAGGGCATCTGATGTCCCTAAGATAGCTTTTCGGACGAGGTATGGGCACTTTCTATTCATTATCACTACTATTCTTACCTAAACACCAAAAAATAGACTCAATCCCTTAAGAAGGTTGTCATGCCATCCATCATTAGGAAGAGTCACCCGGTTCACACAAAAAAATTACCTTTGGAATGAACCGTGGCATTAAGAAAACCTAAGGCTTATTGTTCACAAAAACATAAAAAGAAGCTACAAAATTAAAAAGAAGCTACTAGATTAAACATAGACTAATAAGAAAACAGAATAAAGAAACCAAAAAAACAAACTACTGAAAACATAACGAATATACATAATGAGATAGGGAAAGAGAGAATATATACATCAAAAGAGAACAGTTATAATATATATATATATATATATATATATATATATATATATATATATATATAAAGAGAGAGGGAGAGAGAGAGAGAATTAAGATAAAGAAGAAAATATTGTCAATTATTACAAACCAAATGTCTAAAAGTCATGTAAATAGCAAATAAACTCCACCCCCTCGAATAAGAGTAAGCATTGTCCCCAATTCTTAACAAAACAAGAATAAAGAAGGGTAAGAGTGAAAAGGACTCCCTATGTGGCCTTGGACATCTCTATGTCCATAGCACAGTCACCGCCCTCAGTCTCCTCTAACTGGATCTCATCATCATCGGCTCTGGGAGTAATTGGGTTGGTGAACATCTGGCGCACTGCCTCAACAGTGTCGACAGTCAGGTCTGGCTCCTCAGAGTGGCCAGCTGATGCTGCTGGAATAGATGGTGTGGCTATATCTGCTGGTGCTGGTGGGTCTGACCCTATGAGCAAATCGAATGGAAGATCACCAGATGCTGCTATCTTGGTCACCTCTCTCCTCAACCTGTCAACTGATTTCTTGGAAGCCTGGAATTTCCTCATTTTCTTTACTTGCTTCTCTGGTTCCTCAATCACTGCTCCATGTTCTACCAAAGTGTTCATGATGGTGGTTTGGTTTTCCAAGATCTTCTTCAATGTATCATCGACTGTCGGAGGAATCTGGGGTGCTGGAGTGGATGATTGTGCTTCAATAGCACTGGATATGTTAGTAAGCTTTGTAGTGGTTGTTTGCATCCAGTTGTTGAGGCTCGCTAATGTTTAGGAGACTCACAACGCAGATAGTGGATGAGTGAGCATAGGCACTGGCTTCCAAGACAATGTGGAAGGCACTGGTGCTGAAGGGCCTGAAGAAGGAGGTGGAGGTATAGCTGTTACACTATCAGAAGGATCTACTGAAGTAGATGGCATGTCAACTGACTCAGTAGCTACCCTGGCAGGCTCATCAGACTGACCTACGGTAGTACAGGGATGACCCTTCTTCTTTGGGTTTCCACCATCCATCAAAGAATACCATGATAAAGGCTTCTTCGCCCGCACATTAGTGTCAAAATCCCTTGTTTCCACTCCCCCATCTGTAAGGTACTCAGTGATGGTGTTGGGATAAGGGTAGGAGGTGTCACCTTGCCAGGTGAACACATACATATTGTCCGGCATCACGGCACCCACATTGATTGGGTACCCGACCATGATAGAAGCGACTAGCACTGCCCTCAAAATTGGAAGATTTGTTTTATTTCGGCACAATTCTAGTCTGCTACACAAGAATGTTTTCCATCCCTTTGCCTCAAAATTTAGGGTGTTCCGCTAAATAGGAACACCTATTGTGATCCATTTTGGAGGCGGTCCCAGAGTTGCAAGAATCTCATCTAGCCATGGGCGAGCTGCATCTCCCATTGCAAACTTTTCCAAGTATTGTACAGTCTCCAAATCCTCAAACCCTAAGTAAGCATTCAGGATTCTCTGGTCGAATCTCACTTCAGATTTCTCACTTTTGTTTCCTTGGTCCCTTTCTTTATATGTGTCACATTGGCGTAAAATTCCCAGACCAGGTATTCCTTGGCATCTATCACACTCTGGGGTGAACCACATCCACCCTTTTCTCTCTCGGAATTGTCTCAACAATGTTGGGTTGTATTTATCAAGGTCTTTCAAATTGAACTGATGCTCAAGAGTGAGCGATCTCGCCGGCCACCACTCTCGGAAGCTTGTGAAAGAAACCAACAAACCTATATTCTCAAATATTTTTCTTCTTTGACCTCTCAAGGTCGGCTACTCTAGTATCACCCCCTCGACCATCATCCAGGAGATCATCAACATCTACTGTTGTAGTAGGTGCATTGGGGGCATGTGTGGATGAAGGCTCTGATGCTTGATTGTTACCTTCCGAACCCTAAGAAGTGCTCTAAGAGGAGGTAGGCTTGTTTCTAAGTTGGTATCTGCCCTGAGGGCTGAGGCTGCTGTGGCAGTGATTTCACAGCAGGTTGCTCCTGCACTGAGTCGCCCTCCAATTCTTCCCTGAATGGAGCATATGAACTAGATTCGGAGGGCTCGTGCTGTCTTCCTCGGCCTGTTGTGGCTTTCTTACTGATTACTCTTTAGAGGGCGAGGGGTAAATTGATTTTGCCTCTGCCTCTGGAAGGTTCACCCATCCCCTTTGATATATCACTACGTCCACCTGATCTAACCATTTTTTGAAACAAAGAGCAGCATAAGTCAGTTCTAATTCAAGTGCAGATAAACAAAAAGTCACAGACCAAAATATGTTGCAGGGTAGGGAAGTACGGTCTGCACAATTACAAGTGCGGCTGCAGGACTGGTTCTGCGGACCACATAATTTTAATGTGCGGCCGGAGTGATGAAACTGCGGTCCACACAATTTGAGTGCGACCGCAGAATTGAAGTGTGGTCCGCACTTTTCTAAATGTGGCCGCACATGAACTTTCCAAAAGTGCCAACTCTCTGATGACAGAGATTGGCTTGATCTGCGGCCGCACACACTTTTCTGCGACCGCGATGAAATTACTACGGTCCACACAATTTTAAGTGTTGTCTGCAAGATATTGTCTTACCAAGTTCCCCAATATATACTTCTGTGAACCGCACATTTCAAAATTCTATCGGGTAGAGTCCTTTAGGTTTTCAATTTATGCACAAATTGGACATGGTGATAGCAATTAAACATGCTAATCAAACTACCCATTCCCCAAATAGAAGTTAGGAGTTGACCCACACAATTTAAACCCTACATGAATATGAAATTGACAAATGGTCTAAAATAACTAACAAATTATAAAGTAAACTAAAATAAATGAAGAATCCTGGAAATGATTTGAACATACCAGTGATGAAGTGGCGCTAAGGAATGATCACATATGCGTAATTAGGTGGTAGATGACTGAATCAGATTTGTGCAAAATTTTAGCCCTTTTTTTATTTCTCAGAGAATGGAAAGTTTCAATAGTAGCCTTAGGGTTGCTATTTATACATAGAGGGTCTGGCTAAGGAGTCAAGAGACGAGTTAGGCTGCAAAATTCTTTATGCAGTCCACACTCTGTTACCTATTATTCCACTTCCTCTTGATGATCTGCGGTCCGCAAATTTAGCTGTGTGGCCAGATTTTGGTGTGAACCGCAGAATTTGCTGTGCGGCCGTACTTTGGTTGTTTCTCTGACAAACAAACTTCATAGAGTTTGCATCTTTCCATCTCGAGTTGTGTGGTTCGCACAAGAATTGTGCGGCCGTATTTACCTTCTGTCGTAGCATCCAAAATTGTGCGGTCCGCACTTTTTCCATACTTAACCAATTTTTCTGAGCACAGTTCCTGGAAAGAAAACACATTCCTATAACACACTTCAAATCCAGTTATCACAAAATAAGACCTATCTAAAAAAGGATAAAAGAAAAATAAAAATAAACATGGGTTTCCTCCTAAGAAGCGCCTGATTTAACATCGCGGCACGACGCAGATTACAATCACTTCAAATGAATCACTGCCACCATGTGGCCATCATTAGCTTGTCCCAAATAATGCTTCACCCGGTGACCATTGACTAGGAATACCTCATCATTTTTGTTCTTCAAGTCCAATGCACCAAAAGGTATCACACCCACAATTTCAAAGGGACCACTCCATTTGGATTTCAACTTTTCGGGAAACATCTTCAATCGTGAGGTGAACAAAAAACCAAGATCTCCCACCTTGAACTCCCTGTTTCAGATGTATTTTTCATGAAGTTACTTCATTCTTTCTTTGTACAAGGACGAACTTGCATATACATGTTACCGAAATTCATCTAATTCATTCAAATGTGCAACCCGCAAGTTAGCAGATGCATCCCAATCAAAATTTAACCTCTTTAAAGCCCATATGGCCTTGTGCTCAAGTTACAACAGAAGATGACAAGCTTTTCCGAACACCAACCGGTATGGAGACATCCCTATAGGCATTTTAAAAGCAGTTTGATAATCCTAATGCATCATCAAGCTTCTTTGACCAATCCATCCAGTTAGCATTCACTATTTTGGACAAAATACTCTTTATCTCCCGGTTAGAGACTTCCACTTGACTGCTTGCTTATGGATAATAGGGATTTGTGACTTTATGAGTGACACCATACTTGGTGAGTAAGGTGTCGAAAGATTTGTTGCAAAAATGCGACCCCCAATCACTTATGATAGCCCATGGAGTACCAAATATTTTGAAAATATACTTCTTCAAAAATGCCACCACACTTCTTGTTTCATTGTTGGGTAAAGAAACGGCCTCAACCTATTTGGACACATAATCAACTGCGACCAAGAAGTAGTGTTTCCACAAGAACTCACAAAAGGACCCATGAAGTCAATACCCTATATATCGAAAAAAAATAATACAAAATGGTGGTGAGGGGCATTTCATTTTTCTTTGATATTCCACCGACCCTTTTACATTATCACAACGCTTGACTAGATCACTTGTATCCTTGTAAAGAGTGGGCTAATAGAAACCGCAACTTATCACTTTGACCGCCGTTCTTGCTCCGCCATGGTGACCACCATATGGTGAAGAATGACAAGCCCTAAGAATTTAAACTTGTTCCTCCACAGGTACAAATCTTCTAATCACTCCATTTGTACAAATCCAAAAAAGGTACGGTTCATCCCAATAATAGTCTTGACAATCCTGCTTGATCTTCTTCCTTTGGTTTGAAGACAACTCATCCGGGATGATACCACTCACAAGAAAACTTGCTAGATCCACGAACCATGGCACCTCTTTAATTGAAATGGCTAAGATTTGCTCTTCGGGGAAAGAGTCATTGATTTCAAGGCCATCATGCGGCCTCCCCTCCTCCTCCAAATGCAAGTGGTCTGCTACTTGGTTTTCACTTCCTTTTCAGTCTTGGATGTCTATATCAAACTCTTGCAACAAAAGCACCCATCTCATCAATCGGGCTTTGGAATCTTTCTTGCTCATAAGATAACAAAGTACCGCATGATCCGATGGACAATCACTTTTGCACCCATCAAGTATGGGCGGAACTTCTCAATAGCAAACACAATGACAAGGAGCTCTTTTTCAGTCACAGTGTAATTGACCTGGGCATATTCATGATCTTACTAGAATAGTAGACCAGATGAAAGATCTTGTTGATACGTTGTCCCAAAACTGCTCCAACCACCACATCACTAGCATCACACAAGAGCTCAAAAGGGATGCTCCAATTGGGAGCGGTGATAATGGGAGTAGTTGTCAACTTGAACTTGAGCAGTTCAAATGCTCTCATGCAATCATCATTGAAGTGAAATTTCACATCTTTCTCCAAAAGTTTACACAAGGGGTTCACCACTTTGGAAATCCTTTATGAAACGCTGGTAGAACCCCGCATGACCTAAGAAACTTCTCACGCCCTTCACAGATGTTGGAGGTGGATGATTAGAAATCACCTCTATTTTCACCTTGTCGACCTCTATCCCCTTCTTTGAAATCTTTTGGCCAAGGAAAATACCCTCATCGACCATGAAATGGCATTTCTCCCAATTCAACACCAAGTTCGTTTCTTCACACCTTGCCAATACCTTATCCAAATTTTCCAAGCAATCATCAAAGGAATCCCCGACTATCGAAAAGTCATACATGAAGACTTCAAGGTAGTCCTCTACCATATCTGTAAAGATCGTCAGCATACAATATTGAAACGTTACCAGTGCATTGCATAAGCCAACTGACATCCGCTTGAAAGAGAAAGTTCCATAGG
The DNA here is from genome assembly GCA_005239525.1 of Nicotiana knightiana. NCBI lineage: Eukaryota > Viridiplantae > Streptophyta > Magnoliopsida > Solanales > Solanaceae > Nicotiana > Nicotiana knightiana. Next base: position 149,939 of record ML437094.1, read on the forward strand.
GACAAGTGAAATTTATTTTCTCTTGATCTTCTGGGGCAATAAGGATTTGATTGTATCCCAAATGTCCATCTAGAAAGAAATAAAATGCTCGGCCATCCAACCTAGAAAGAATTTGGTCAAGAAAGGGTAGTGGAAAAATGGTTTTTCCTTGTGACTTTGTTTAGCTTCCGATAGTCTGCGCATAATCTTCATCCAGTCGTCGTTCTTGTTGGAATCAACTCATTCTTATCATTGGTGACCACATTTATGCCCCCCCTTCTTCGAAACACATTGCACCAGAGAAGTCAACGAACTGTCACAAATGGGGTAGACAACCCGCATCTAGCCACTTTATGATCTATTTTTTGACCACCTCTTGCATGGCTTCATTGAGTCTCCTTTGATATTCAATTGAGGGTTTGGCATCTTTCTCCAAATTAATATTGTGCATGCAAATGCAGGGATTATTCCCCGAATATCTGCTAAAGTCCACCCAATATATTTCTTCCTCTTGTGGAGCACCGCCAATGTAGAGTCAACATGTACGTTAGTCAAATAAAAGGAAAGAATAACCGGTAAAGTAGAGCAAGGTCCAAGGAACTCATACCTGAGATGTGGAGGTAATGCATTCACTCCAAGATAGGAGGCTCTTCAATTGAAGGCTTTGTAGGAGGATTTTTTCTATTCTCAAGATCCAAGGAAAGCTTCCGAGGTGCATAATTGTATGACCTCATCCCTTGAAAAGAATTAACCCATGAAGCCATCCATTTCATCATCAACATGTAACTTGTATATTCAGAAAAACGGTCTCCAATAAGTCACCTACATTAATCATGGCACTTGTATCATCAATAATCACATTGGTCACCAAGTCCACGAATGAACACACTTCATTGCTATTTGATTGCCTCATAGATTTGCACACGTGGAACACCACCTTTTCATGACCCACCCGTAAAGTGAGTTCAACAGCTTCCACATCAACAAGAGCCTTTCCCGTATCTAGTAAAGGTCTACCAAGAATAATTGGCACCTCATAGTCCACTTCACAATCAAGCATAACAAAACCCGCCGGGAGAATGAACTTGTCAACTCGAACCAATACATCCTCAATCACCCCCAACGGTCTCTCCATTGTGCGATCGGCCATTTGTAATCTCATAGATGTGGGTCTTGTTTCCCAATTCCCAATGTCTTGAAAATCGAATAGGGAATCAAGTTGATACTCGCCCCAAGGTCACAAAGAGATTTTGCAAACTCGCACTTCCAATGGTACAAGGAATTGCAAAAGCACTGGGATCTTCCAACTTAGGAGCCACCAAATGCACAATTGCACTCACTTGGTGAGTGACTTTGATAGTTTAAAACTTCATCGATCTTTTCTTTGTCACCAAGTCCTTCATAAACTTTGCATATCCGAGCATTTGCTCCAAAGCTTCAACTAATAGCACATTTATAGAGAGACTCTTCATCATATCAATGAACTTCTTGAATTGATTCTCTCTAGATTTCTTGGAAAACCTTTGAGGATAGGGAGGAGGTGGCTTAGGCAATGGTGCCTTAGCTTTGTGCACTACCGGTTCCGGTATGTCAATCACATGATCCCTAGACGGGTTCACATCCTCTTGAGTGTCTTCCACCGTGTCATCAATATCAATCCACACTTCATCATTTGCTTGCACAATATTGTTTGGGATCTCCTCTTTTTCTACCACTTGCTCATCGTCCACAAGTTGCCTTTGACTGAGGTAGGTGCATTCCCATCTCTTCCACTTCTTGTAGTAACAGCCATGGCATGTCGCATAGTGTTCCCACCCTTCGGGTTCACCAACGTATCACTTGGTAGTGCCCCCTTATGACGAGAATTTAAAGCTTGAGAGATTTGACCCATTTGCACTTCTAAGTTACGGATTGATGTGTTGTGTGAAGAAAGTTGGGCATTGGAATTGGCATTCTTCCCCATCATTTGCTTCAACATGTTCTTAATATGACCCATTTCATTTTTGGAAGAACTAGGACCATGAGAAGGATAAGGAGGTGGGTTGCTTTGTTGTTGGTGCATCGGGGGCCTTTGGAAACCCGACCCCCGATTTCCTTGTTTGTTGTTCCACTCGCCTTGGTTATTGCCTCCCCAATTGCCTTGGTTATTACTGTTTTGAAAATTCCCTTGGTTATTGCCTCCACTCCAATTTCCTTGATTGTTTCCACTACTCCAATTACTTTGGTTTCTAGAATTCTAATTGCCTTGATTATTCGAAGGTCTCCATTGTTGTTGACTAGGGCCTTGGTAGTTGTTCCTTGTACCTTGAAAGTTTTTCACATATTGGACCTCTTCGTCTTGATCATTGTAAGAATTACCTTGATCAAACCCACTATTATCTTGCACAAAATTCTCCACTATTTGTTGCACTTGTGGACTTCTTGTTCTTCTCTTGTTTACCATCATATTAACTCCCTCCATAGCATTGACTTGCCTTGGATTTTTCACTTGTTGAAGTTGAGCCTTTGCCAATTGGTTCATGGTGGTTGTCAACTTGGTTGTTGCTTTCCCATGGTTATGTAACTCTTTATGAAGAAGAATCACATTTGGATCACCTTGTGGAACATTTTCTCTAGATTTCCACGCTGATGAAGTATCTACCATCTCATTCAAAATATCACACGCCTCCGCATAAGGCGTAGTCATGAATTTCCCACCGGCAAGGTGATTCACTACACATTGGTTGGTGGTATTGATACCCCTATAGAAAGTTTGTTGAATCATGTTCTCCGTCATATCATTGTTGGGGCACTCTTTCATCATTGTCCTATATATTTCCCATATCTCGCGTAGTGGTTCATTAGACTCTTGCTTGAATGCAAGAATTTCATCCCGAAGAATGTCCATGTACCCGGGAGAGAAGTACTTTGAAATAAATTTTTCTGCTAGTTCATCCCACGCATGAATGGAATGATTTAACAAATGTTCCAACCAAACTAAAGCTTTCCCCCCATAGAGAGAAGGAAAAAATCCTTAGCCTCAAAGCATCCTCGGAGATATTTGTTTGTTTGCTTCCCCAACACGTATCAACGAACCCCTTCAAATGCTTATATGCATTTTGACCCGGTGCACCGGTGAAGAACCCTCGTTGCTCGAGCAAAGTGAGCATCATGTTGGTTATTTGAAAGTTGCCCATCCTAATACGGGGTGGGAATATAGTACTTGCATACCCTTCATGCGGAAACACCCAGTGTGGAGTCGCTCATGGTGAAGGTGGGGTTGGAACAGGAACATTGTCTTGAGGCGGTCGGCCTCGTCTATTGGCTTGAGGTTCAAGAGGGACCTCATCCATTGCATCATCATCAACGTCCACATCGCCCATGACTATGTTTCCAAGCTCATTGTTTGCCATGATTGCACCTACAATACTTACACGTTAGTAACAAGGAAGGAAAAGAAGATATTTCAAAAACGCACCTAAATATATAGCTAACACCGTCTTTTAGCTCCCCGACAATGGTGCCAAAAATTGATCTCGTCCAATTTCACTCCTCTATTTAAGGATATGAAAATGGTCAATGCAATAATAATACCTACAAGAGTCGGGGTCGAATTCCAATGGGATCTATGTGAATGGGTGTTAGTAGTATATATCTTAGCGTGTGAGTTTTTATCTCTTAATTTACACTTCCGCAATATTGGGTTTTGTTTGGAAATCTAAGTTAGACTACAGTTGTGATTTAAAGAATGAAACTAGGAAATTGTTTTTGGTTGTTTTTCAAATGATAAAAATTCCTAGGGCTATGACCATCACCTAGGTGTTCGCTTAATGGGTTGTAAACTTTAAAGCTTATTTTATTGGTCGGGGTGTATTATACTTATCAACACTCAATTACCCACTTAATGCCTCTCGGTCAGGGAGTAATTTTGCGTAATTTGGCTTTCTCAAGTTCAAATGGGTATTGAATAAAGCAGTTGATAATAAGCTCAAGTCGGGTTTTACTATCTCTAGGTTCAACCCTTTAATTGGGCTTATCAATTTCTCGATTGACCCAATTTCTTGCTAGCCAAGTTTTCCTAGACTAAGTCTCTTTCTCAAGTAGATACCAAATCAAATAGGAATGAACTAATGTTTGCAACCATTACTTCTTCAAATAAAAGCAAGAACAAGACTAGATAATCAACACTCAATCATAAACAAGCAACAAATCAAACACCTATTAAGTTTACACACTAGGGTTGGGTCACAACCCCAGTGAAAATCTAGTTAGCCATGCTTAAATTAGAAGAAAAATAAGAAAAAATGATAATTAAACCCATATTAATAATTAAAATAATGAAAACAATATTCAAAATAGCAAAAACTGCTAAAAAGAGCAAAAGAAAACGTCTAGAGTGGCTGTGGATGTTGAAAGTTAACCTAAAAAGTGAAACTCTTCTATTTATACACTGCTGGAATTTTCGGACAAAAATGCTCTTTCAGAGGTTCTGCGGCCGCACAATTCCATGTGCGGTCCGCACTTTGCTTCAGCCTGATAAGAATGGAAACCTCAGGCCGCATAATTTTGAACTGCGGCCGCACTTCTCTCTTTCTACGGTCTGCACATTTCTTAGTGCGGCCGCACATTGCTCTTTTGCGGACCGCGCAATGTGACTGCGATCGTGTAGTTGTTCTTCTGCGACCACACAGTAATTGTGCAGTCTGCACTTCTGTTGAAATTGAATGCAGGTTCTATGAACTTTTGCTCTTGCCCAGGTTCTGCGGCCGCACATGTCATGTGCGGACCGCACTTTTCACTTGTCTCTGATAGGAGTTTCTTCACAATCTGCGGCCGCAGATGATAATCTCCGATCCTCACTTCTGAGATTCTGTGCCTATTTTTATCCTTGAGTTCAGATCACTCCTTCTTGAGTTGGATTTCATCTTGGGGATCATTTTCCATTATTCCTGCAATTAAGCATATTTCATCATTTTTCGGGAACACAATTAAATGCTTTTGGACTAAAACGAAAGAAAAAATGTGCTAATAAGTAGTCAAAATCCCCACTTATCAGGCGCTCCCAGGATCTGATCCATTTGAGCATGAAACTCTTTAGCGTTTTGGTCCATTCATTCATTTCCCTCATGAATTTCATGAGCTCGATTTTGAAAGGGTCATTTGAGTTGTTGTTCCCAGATCTGCTACTGATACCTCCTGCCTCATTAAAACTGAACTCCTCCTTGGAGTGTCGTTATCAGCTCTTTGAACAGTTTTATTTGCGGGAGCGGTAGGAGGAATCGGAGCTCTTCCGTTGGCATTAGTTGAAGCACCTGATAATGCATGCTTCAACTTTGTCATTACCTGATCTTGTATTGGGAGGTGATCCATAATCGCCCTTTGTTGCTCTCTCACTATTTTGACCGTTTCAATCACGTATTTATCATACGCATCATCAGGAGTTGGACTCCTCATATTTCAAGGATTTTGACCTTTGCGAACTGGAGTTATTTCATCTCCTTTATTGCAGGTGTCGTTGGTTAAATAATCATACTGGAACACATCTTCACGTAAATTGTGTGCTCCAACATTGTAAACATTATTTACATCGTTAGCTGCCATATCTGATTTTTCTTTTGCTTAGAAGGGAATCAAAATTTGTTACTAACAGGTTAATGGATCAAAGCAATTACACAATTGTCTATGCCCCACGATGGGTGCCAAACTGTTTACCCTAAAACGGTACAGTTGAATTTGTAACGTGGTTTATAGACAAGTGAATCGATTTGACCTAAAAACATAAAACGAATAAGAACAAAAGTAATATTATGAAATAAATTTAAAGGAAATACAAGCCTACTATGAACTTAGCCTATCTGATAATAGAAGCGAGAACAATATTAAGAAAAAAGAACAAGAATAATATTATAAGATGAGAGTTGATTTAAGCTTTTTTGTGGGCATAATGTTTCGTGTCTACAAATGATACTAATTTCCCTATTTATAGCTTTATTTAGGGAGACAAGATCCCCAAACCAAGCTCCTATTGAATGAGAATAAGATCGTCATTGATGGTTGTATAACGGTTGGCTATAAATGCAGATATCCTCTGTAACGGTTGCTCATTAAATGTTATCTAGTACCAAATCTTCGAATCTTCAATATCGGCTACTCTGTCTTCGGGATTTATCCAGCAGCAATCATATGCTTGCATCCGGTTCCAGTTGTTTGATAACTCACGTCCCACATGTCTTCAGTTCCACGTGTCACTTCATCACTCGTCCAACTGTCGCTAATCAATTTTACCCCTCATATAATATGACGTGCAGTTTGATATCTACTTCAATGGTTTAGACTTAATCTCACAGTATAGATGAACTCCTTTTCTTTCAAGCTGGATATATTTTTAAGTCAAGTTTTTTACGTTACAGAGACAGCAAAATACGCAATAGGTGTTGTGACAGGAAGAGTAGCCATGGAAGGAGAAAATGAGGCTTGAGAATTTGTGGAGCCATGAAAGTATGAAAAAGGAGTAGGAAGATAGAAAGGTCCCTGATACACGGGTAGCAAAAGGGTGGGTCAGGTCGAAAATGGACTGGTGAAAATGAATAATGCAAAATCGGATAAAATATTTTACCATCCCATATTAATACGAATAGAAAATTGGCTAATGGTGCATAACATGGATGTCATACTATTAAGAACAATTAAGGGATTTTTACCTAGCTATACTATATTAGAAACTTATTTACCTATGTTCTCTATGTTTTGAAGTTTTTAATAAGTATCTAGGTTTTTCTTACAAATTGTGTATATTTCTAGATTCTCACTCCATTATTAATGTCTTCAATTAAGGGATTCAATTATATCCTTTCATTTTTTTTCCTCTCATCTCTCTCTCACTCTCTCTCTCTCTCTTTGACATCAAATCCTTTAATCTATGCCCAAAATTTCCATCTGCTCTCTTTCCACCATTACCGATATTATTAAAATATTTTGAATTTTTATAATAACTGTATTATAATTGTATCAGATACATCAATGCCTAAAACATAAATGTATCATGTTTGTATCACAATTGTATCTAACTTTTATCTGGTATATTAACACTCAAAATAATACATGATACAATACTAATAAATTAATATACAATTATCATACTTGTGATACAAAATGTGAAATTCGTCACAAACGCACAACTGCTCGTAACAATATACAATGAATATACAATTATCATATATTTGTAATACAATTCTTGCAACAACTATGATACATATACAATTATAATACAATCGTGATACATTTCTGAAAAATAGTGACATAATTATGATCTTCATCTTCTTCAAGTTTCAATCATAACTCTACACTAAAAATTTAATATAATTGTATTAGTATTGTATCGAGTATTATTTTGGGTATTGATGTATCATATACAAGTCACATACAATAAAGATTTTAGAAAGAAAGAAAACAAGATTCAAAACTCATTCACAACTTGATTCTAGAGCAATATTCCGAATTCCGTCGTATTGTATCAATAAGAAATAGAGATTTTGGGTAATTAGTAAGAAAGAAATTGAATTTAAAAGCTTTGGAAGAGGAAAAGAATCTGCAATTTTGGGGGGACGGGGAGTAACTTTGGGTAAGCAAGTTTTTGGTAAGCGAGATTTCTTGTTATGGGTAAGAATAATTTTGGGTAATTGTTAAGAAAGAGAAAAAATATTTTGTAATCATTTGAAAAAGGAAAGAATCTTAAATGTAGGAGTTAATGGAAATAGTAGTTGAGTGTCATTTAACTAATAGGCTAGATTTAAGGGGTCTTGAATTTTTTCTTTTTTATAGTTTTGTATATAACTAGTAAATATAGATACACAAAGTAATTAATAAAGAACCTAAATAAAGGTGGTAAATAGGTTTACATTATCGTATAGCTAGGTACCAACAATTAACTGACCTAGCAACCCATATTAGTTATTATAAACTTTAAATAAAACTGCAAAATGTAGGCATTCCTGATTCGAAAGGTATGACTAAAAAAGAAAAAGAAATGGGAAGATAACAATTTGATCTGATAACAAGAAAAGAGAAAACAATTAAAGTGTCATATAATGGGACAAACTCACTTCCTATCCACACAGTTCAAAGAATATTCCACAATTACAAATACTATGAAAACCCACCAGATTCAAGCTAACACTCCATATATGATAACTGTATATATGTATAGCAATATAGCTACACACACAAAGCACAACTGCTGCAGAAGATCCTTCCATTTTTATGAACTTGATATAGCTCTGAAATGAAAACAAAATTATATTATATATGCAAATTTTGTACAAATGAAGAAATCAACTGCAAATTAACAATTAGGAACTAAATTTGATTAATTAGTAGATGAAGATTGATAATTACACTTGCAATTCTTGGATTGGTGCTCCTTGGCCATTTGTTCAAATAGGCTACCATCATAAACGCCTCTAACCTTTTCTTTTCCCAGCAATCCATGCTTGTCTTTGCAAAGGAAATAAAGGATTTTCCACTCTGATAAAGCAGCAATACTGCATAATCCAGTTTATTATATTATTAATTGTTTGCTTCAAAACGCCATAAAAGTAGAGTTTAACTTTAACAAGCCAAAATATAAAAGAACTTCTACATATTATGTGAAACTAATAACTCAAAAATAAAGCAGGCAACCTGCGCCTACAAAATGCTAAATTACACTGATTATGTAAAAGTATCACTGGATTTATATTGCAAAAGTTAAATCCATAATAATAATAATATTAATAATTTATTTCGACCATAAGAAATTTATATTACCGTCCCTTAGAGTCCTTTGGTTGCTCATTTGCCTTGAGCATTTCATCCAATTCTTGGGCTGTCAAGGCGTTTCCATTTGAACGTGCATGTTTCCTGAATATCTCTTCGAATTTTTCATGAACAAACCTTCAAAAAATATATACTAGTTTACAAACAGAGTAGAACCCTTGCTCAGCATCAACAATAAGAGACTGAAGTGACAATATGAAGAATTTATTTGTCCTCGCCCAATTAATATTACAGATACTTCATTATTTTCCCTATTTATCAATTCATTCGTTGTATAAACTCTAATTATATCACATTGATTTTTAAGTGACATCAACGTGTTAGTATTTTTCACACGTCTGAGATGAAACTTTTAGCTCTCTTAGAGGGGACTGCAGGAGCGAAGCTGGAGTTTAAGATATCGGTTCAGCAGAACTCAGTTACGTCTTTGATCTAAACTTTGCATTTTGTATTAAGAATCTCAAACTCATAAACTTCAAATTCTAACTCCGCCCGAGGGGAGGGAGAGAGAGGCATGAGATGAATGCGTACCTTCCTTCAGTATCATAGACGCCACTATCACTGCCATGCTTTGCTAGTTTTATGTTCTTCACTTCAATAGGAAACAATAGAGAAGGCCATTTCCCCTGTGCAAGTTACATGCAGTTGTAAGTAATTATCATTTTCTTCCTTACGTCATTTTTCCTCAAGCAAATATATTATTAATGAATTTATAGTTTGTGCTTAAATACCAAACACCGATATTGACGTGCTCTATCTATTTTCTTGTCCTCTTTTTAATTAACAATTAATACGTCCTCACATGTCTAAATTTTGAATAAACTTGATTAATCTGTGAATTGAAGTTGTATCACCTATATATGATTATAGCTCTATCATTTCTGATAGTTCATTGATCTTTAATGAAATTATATCAATAAAACAAAGAGGTTTGTTTAATAACAAAATCCTAGCCAAAATAAGAGATTCCTTTTTGCTATATTCCGGTTGTTAATTATATAATGGCCAAGCTTCTAAAATTAACTTATTTTGAAAAATATTTTTTTAAGAAATTTCAAAGATCACTATTGTTTAATGCTTATTAACTTCCTATAGCTAGCATAGACATAATTACTTCCTATAGCTACCATTCCATTGTTACGGTAGTGTATTCGTTGTATTCGCGATGTTGTATTCATGAATACAACAGCAAAAAGCGCCTTGAAAATCAGGGTAGTCCAGTTGTACGCGCATGTATTCACATGTATTCGCGTCATGTATTCATGAATACAGCAGCAAAACGCGCCTAAAATCAGGGTAGTTCAGCAGTATGCGCATGTATTCACATGTATTCGTGCTACTGTATTCATGAATACAACAGTAAAAAGTGTCTAAAATCAAGACAGTCCAACTGCACGCGCACGTATTCATATGTATTCGCGATGTATTCATGAATAGCGCCTATAACATACATAATTCTCTAAAAGGTGCCAAAACTATGAGAATCTTTTCCTAACAATATTGGAATTAGAAAGCACAACAAAATTGGAAAAGAATTAACTTTAAAACGTCATTAAACATATCATGCAAGACAAGCTATCTTACATGTAAAGTGTTAATACGACATGAAATGTAGATAATGTTTGGTTTATTTAATTTGCATGTGAACACGATTGCCTGATTCTTAATTACGAATAAAGCAATTAGCAAGAATTTGAAATTCAATTCATGAAGTGAAAGGAATTAAGATGGGCATCTGCCAGGTTGCTCCATATTTGGCACTTTCCAAAATCACGTGCATATTAGGATATATAACAAAGTCTATAAAAAAATTTACAACTATCTTATTTCTCCACTTTTGAAAATATTAGGGTCCATTTCCAGCCAGCCAAACCGAAAATATTTTACTTAATATAAATTTTTCATATCAATATATAATTTAACTTGTTATAGCAAGTTATTTGTGTTATTTTCCAGATTGCTGATAATGTAAATGTTTTTATTGCAGTAGTTAAACTCTCTTAAATAATGGAGTAATATATTGATACTGTAAAGTGCATGCATTTGTTATCCTACAGTGAAGTATTTATTTTCCATTTTTCCTTCTTTTTTGTTTCTCCAGAAGGGAAGGATCCGTGTTATATATGTAGAGGCGGATCTAGTATTTAAATTTTATGGGTTCAACTTTTGAAATTTTTAGCATTAAACCTATTATATATTTAAAGTTATGGGTTCATATATCTACTGTGTTTGCAATTTTAATGAATTTTACATATAAATTTTTCCTCCGCGTCGAAAGTTAGGGGTTCAATTGAACCCAAAAATAATTAGTGGCACAGATAAGAGAATAAAGCTGGAAATATATACTTCTGATCACAGCGACAGGCTTATTATCTGATATGAAACTTTACCAATAGAGTCTTAAATAAATAAAGAAATTAGCTAGATGGACGAAAAATTCGTGAATAAATATATAGATTTGACAATATTTTAAATCATCTTAAGGTCTCAATTATTCTTCGCTTTCCACTCTTGAACATTCTAAATTAATTCTTGACTCTTGTTACCTAGTCATGCATACAAAACTTTTCTTCAAGTTACGGAAACAAATGGAAATAAATCCATTTCTTTTTCAGTTTAGTATATATATATATATATATATATGAATTTACCTTAAACATATATATAGTCTTTCAGTGTGTAATTTAGTTTTATTTCTCTTACGATCTTCAAAACAACTTAGTGATATAACCTGCTCATAATCAAATGTATGAAATTTTAAACTCAAAAGAATCATTTACAGAGACAGAGATAGAGAGAATTACAGGTCGAGTTTTGCGACTGAGGCCAGCATTAATAAAAATGGAGGCGAAAATGGAGAGGAAAATACCACTTCCAATTTTCCGAAAACCTGGTAAAAATCAATTAGAGAAGATTGTTTTCAGAAGATAAAAAAAAAAAGATGGTACATAAAATGAAGTAGAAAAGTAATACTGAATAATATGGAAATTATTTTGTAACAAAAAGAAAAACGACAAACGAACAAAAAAATTATTTTCCAAGGACTAGACAAATTAAAGATCACAATTCAACTCCCTCAAATTATGCTAAAGAAAAAATGAAATGAAAATATTTAGATAGAAATTAAAACCTTGATAAGTTTCCCAAGGGTAAATAATTCCATCCTTGTTGATATCAAAGAACATAACATGCTTTTCCAGAGGAGTAATTGGCTCTTTCTTCTCAATTCCTGCATGCCAAATTACACGAATTATATGTAACTCTTTAAAATTCTCAATCACAAAAACTAAAAAAAGAAGAAAAAAGAAAAGAAAAATCGCATACCCTCTTGGTGAATGCTGTTGTAAGAAGCCATAAAGTCTTTGAATAAAATGAACAGAGAAAGAAGATGAAATTATCAATAAGAATTTGGATATGAAAGATTGGAAATAAAGGAATAACTTTTGAGGTTGCTCTTTAACTCTTTCTTGCTGTGTCGTATTGGTATTTCACAGGAGAAATGTGTGTGTATATATATATATATATGTATAAGTGTTGCTTGTGTATAGTTGCTGAGTTGTATAGCACACACAGTGAAGGAATTCAAAAATAAAAGAAATAACACGTGAAAAAGCCACGTTGAACTATATGTATACGACGTTATATATATAATGTAATTTTTCGACGAGGCCCTAATTCCGCCACTGATCACGCAAAGCACACCAACTGGGTGAAAATTTAAATAAAGGAAAAAAGAATTCGGAAGAAGAAAGAAAACAGCAAATTAAAGAAATGGCTTAACTCGAGAAAAAATTCTTTGCTGTTCTGGAAAATTCTTAGTAGGACCAGCACTGCAACACCTGGAATTTTCACTTTCACATTTGGAATTTGGAATCTTTCTTTATTGTTCTTAATTTTATTTTCATCTCTCTTTTACCTTTTTCTCTAATTTAATTTGTTTTCTTGACAATTATTTAACAAAAATAAATCATGTGCTGGATCTGGAGTACTTTGTTGTTTTCTTAAAAAGAATTTATCTTAATCAGCTTCCAAGGACCACACACACAAAAAAAAAAAAAAAAAAAAAAATTAAAAATTAAAAAAAAAAATTAAAATAAAAGCTCCTGTGGACCAAGCCTGTTGTCTGCGTAAAGAACGCAATGAAAAGAAAAAGATAAGGTGTTTTTGGTACGACAAATTAAATGTCATTTTACGAAAAATAGTTCTCATGATGAAATTTTTATGTGGTAGGAGTATTTAGTATAACCAAATAGGGGAAAATGACTTCTCTCTTGATCTAAAAATAGAATCTCATATTTGTTAAAGAATGTTACAGTTTAGGGAAAATGTTTTTATGATGAAATCATTATGTGATATTTAGTGTAATTAAATGGGGGAATACGACTTCTCACTTATGTAGAGGTTTTCAAAGAGGGGAGACATCATCTATTGCCAAGGTTTTGGATTAGATTCTCGTATCCCTCCCTTGACTAAGGAAAAAAATAATAATAATAATAATAAATTCAGTAGATTATGGGAAGGGTAGTATGTACCCTACTTTGTGAAGGAAAAAAGTTATTTTCGATAAACTGTCGACCCAAAGAAAAAAACGCTAACAAATTATGACTGTAAAGATAAAGAAGTTATTTCCGATAAACCTTCGACTCAAAGAAAGAAACGCTAACAATATTATGACTCTGTGTTAACTAATTCGTGGGGAAAAAATGGTCACGAAATTAAGATAGTAACAATTTTGTTGCTTCTTTCTTTTCTTTTCTCATTATTATGCTTTTGGTGGGCTCATAGTTCGCCTAAAAGATATTAGATTTAAAACGTTGAAGCAACAATCGCAAAAGCAACTTAATTATTTGGCTTGAAAGTTAAAGCATCAATCTAATAAAGCAACAAAAAAACATTATTTTCTTTATGAAGAAATAACGTATTTGTACTTCCTTTTGTTCGTGCCTTTGCCCTTTAGCTTTACAAGAAATTTCCTTGAAGCATTAACGAAGAAAAATGCGTCGTCTGTGTGGGGTGGTCCCTGAGAATTAAGGACTTGAAAATTTTGAGTCATGAATGATCTCATTTTTGTTATATTTTTGGTACTGCAATGTAGATTTTGGTTTACCAATGATCTCATTCTTCATGCAATTCTTCTGTTATTGCATGTGTATATATAGCTTGGTTTACATATGGCATCATTCTCTTGTGAAGATCATTTTCTGACAACTATTCTATCGGATATATATTCTCTCGTTAGCACAAGTGTCGAGTAACTCGATCTTCAAGGCAGATGGCATAACAGTTTATAGGGGCGGGTTAACCACGTTAGGGGCCTAAAACAAAAGTTTAATGGGAGGCCTTAAACTTAAAAAGAAAATCTTAATTTATTTGAAGTTTATTTTTTTAGCTTTTCTTCTAATTATTCTTTTTAATTCAAAAAATAAGTTTAAATCATCAATATTTAGAGTGACTATTATGTTTCAAGGAATATTGAAGAACACATACTTTAAATTGTTTAAATCTATTCTGAAGTGAAGTTCGCATGGTCTACTATAGATAAGAAGTAATGAACATTAAAAAAAATCTTCAAGAGACTTTGTGACTATATATCAACATACTAATCAGTTTTTTCTTTCTATAAATTATACCATTATTATCAAGTCCAATCAATTTCAGTGGTAGAAAATAATTTATTCTTTTTTGGTTGAGCGGAGTAATAAGAACCTTCAAATCAATTAATGTTGTTCAACTACAATAGTTGAGGCATTGGCATAAGAAACTAAGGCATGAAAAATGAGAAACAAACTGAATTTGTATTGCACTCCCCATCTTACACTTTCCATACATGTAGAACTCAATAAAGTATGTTTATGTCTTTCTTAAATCCATCTTCTCAATATTTAGGGGAAACAAAACTCTAAGAACCCGTTTGGACATAAATATTTTTCCTTTTTTTTAAGCATTAAGCAGGTTTAATTGTTTGTTTCATGTAGAATAGTCGAGTTTGGGATAATTTTAATAGTTTGTACAAATTGTGAAGTATAAATCATTTTTATGATTTTGGGAAAAAGTAATATATTGCAAAAGTTATAACCAAATATAACTTCATCTTCAAATCAAACTTTAGTGAAATTTTAAATTCCAAAAAAAAACCTTGAAATTTATGTCCAAACGCCTACTAACTACTAAGCCTATAATCTATTTTTGCTAAAAATGGCGCCCCCAAATTTGGGGGCCTAAAGCAGTGGTCGGCCTTGACAGTTTACATATCACTAGTTAGGGGTGTACAAATCAAATCGAAAAATCGCATCAAATCGAAAAGTTAAACCAAAATGATTAAAAAATCCGATTTGGTTTGGTTTGATTTAGTTAGTATTGAGTAAAAAAATCCGAACCAACCCGATATAAATACATAATTTTTATATATACTTTTAAGATTTTATATAGAATTTTCTCTAAAAAATGTCTACAAATAGTTAGATTCTCATGCGAGATATAAATTTTAATTGAATATGAAGTGCTCCGTATTTATTGACCTTAAATAATGGGTTGTACGATCACTTTCTTATCAAGTGTTACTGCAATGCGTCGATCTCTTTGTTCTTCCATATTCATATCATATGTTAAGATCTATTAAATTCTTATATTTTCTCGAATGTGAAGTGATTATTAATATTTAGGTATCATATTGATTTTTATGTTTAATTACTAAATTGGATTAACCTGAAAGTGCACATCAACGAAAAATTATTGTCAGAC
Source organism: Nicotiana knightiana (assembly GCA_005239525.1). Classification (NCBI taxonomy): domain Eukaryota; kingdom Viridiplantae; phylum Streptophyta; class Magnoliopsida; order Solanales; family Solanaceae; genus Nicotiana; species Nicotiana knightiana. The sequence continues at coordinate 165,452 of ML437094.1, forward strand.
GACTAAAGAAATAACTATTATGTGTTACTAATCGAATTCTCCCATAAGAATATCTTATCGATAATATGTTTGTCAATTTTTTATATTTTTAAAAAATATATATTTACTTATCAAATATTTAACAAAGTAAGATTCAAATAATATTTAAGTAACAAAAAATCCGAAAACTCGAAAAACCCGACAAAATCGAACCAATCCGAAGATATAGTTGGTTTGGTTTAATTTTGATAAAAATCGAACCAACCCGGTCCATATACATCCCTATCACTAGCGATTGAACTCAAAAGTGATTCTCTACAAATATTTTTTTAAGCAAATTCCACATTGAAATGTGAGAGCAAAGTAATTAGTGCGTATAAAAAGATAAGTTCAAGATTAAATCTTTGTGAAGCGTATTCTGAGTTAAAGCCCAAGCTAACAAAACCATGAAACAATAGCTAGTTTTTCATTTGAAGTGCAGCAATAGCTACTTTTAAATCGCTATCTAAAATATATTCACAATTTATAATGTATTTAAAGATTAGATAATTCATCAAAAATTTCAGGATTAAGTATCCTGCTAATTTAAATTCAAGACGAAGTGTTTTAAATTTCTAAACTACTAATTTAAAATCCAGGACATAAGATTGGAACTTCTAGACATAACTTCGAACTTTAAGACACGATGTCCTTAAATTTGAATTTTGAGGTTTAAACTCTAGGATATCGTGTCCTGAAATTTGAGCAAACTTAACGAATTTTTAAATACATTGTAAACTCCATTGTCATTTTTCTCCGGTTTATTCAACTCCAAGCTTTTACTTACTACAAAAGCAAGACTTCTCCCTCAAGTTTCTACTCCTACAAGTGAAACCCTACAGTACTATCATAGAGTTGAAAATTTTATGTAAACTCCGGTACATTATGTTGGATTTCACATACGAGGAGTTTCGAACTCCAAAAGACATACAAGGAATTCGACCACCAATATAATCCACTTGTAAAAGTTGTATATTGTTTGGTATTTATCAATTTCTTCAAATATGGCATCTAGGGGCGATAATTCGAGTCAAACCGGAAAAAAAAAAACAGATTATGGGTTGGTTTGATTTGGCTTGGTGTTGGGGGAAAAAACGACTATAATTGGTTTGGTTTGGTTTTAATTAAAAAAAGTCAAACCGAAACCAAACCAACCCGATATTACATTATTCAATTTACAAATATTTTATACATATAAATATTTGTTTTAATATAATTCATAAATATTTCTTAAACTTTTTCACAGTTTCATCTTTAAACATATTATTTCAAGTTTGGACTTAACATTCTTGAATGGTCCAATAAATTTTATAGTTCATAATGGTAGTAATTCACATAAACTTCACATCAATACTATGCTAACAAAGAAAATTCAATTCAACACTAGAAATGACAATAATCTTGGATATCTATTTTTTAGTTTTGCATTGATTTATATTGAAAATGCATAACTTAGCTTATCTTTTTCTTTAGTGCTTAGTTGTGTAATTAATATACTTATAGTTGTACTTATTTTAGCATGACTTATATAGTACTTTTAGATTATGTTAATATTTATTATGGCTTATTACTTAGTAATATTTTCTTTATGGATTTTATTATTTTTGTTATTGAACATTTTAGTACAATGCTATGACTCATCTCATATTATTATATATTTTTTTTAAAAATATATTATATAGTTGTATCCTCCGAGGACTAGAGAATATTTGGAGCACAAGTTATATATTTTGTGCTATGAAGACTTACCGGGAAAAAAAAACCCGAAAACCCGAAAAAAATCGAAAAACTAAGAAATCCGAAATTGAAAAACCTGACTTTATTGGTTTGGTTTGGTTTATAGATTTAAAAACCCGATACTACTGGTTTGGTTTGGTAATTGAAAAATACAAATCAACCCGACCTATGTACACCCCTAATGACATCTATTTCTCACTGAACAAAATAGATGGCGTTTCCAAAAAGTTCAATATTAATTAGTAATAGCTTTATAATTATGGAGGTCGAAAATTATGTAACCTAAAAAAGAAAACAACTTACACCAGACTCTGGAAAAAGATTGATTATCTATACAAGTCATTACCCTCTAAGCAATGACTCTTCTTCGATAGGATTAGCTCACAACTCGATGTTTTTACAGGTTTGGATTAGTAATTTGTAATGGTTAAAATACATCGAGGTTAAAATTCTGGAGTCTCATATCAAGAGCAGAAGTAGTTTTCAAGAATCATAAGAAGGCAAAAATAATTTTGCATCGAACTTCCTTCAGGCAAGAGATTTGATATCACAAAACATATTGAGTCTTACTCAAGTAATGGACTTAATATAATATAAATACTAACAATTCACAAGGTTTATAAGACTGATAAGAAAAATTCATTGGTCAAAATAAATAATATATGACCCTTCAAAGTCAAAGTGAATAAGTACTATTGGGATAGAAGAGAATTGTTTACATATGATATGACAGAAAAACAGGGCTTATTTTGCTAGCTTGTAAAAAGTAAAAAAAAATATGCACATTACCAGGAATAGTCTTCAGCAACTAGAATGAAAGTTAGAAAAAATCCACATTTCAAGATAGCAATATAAACACTTAGAATCACATAAATATTATTGTTCCATAATCTACACTGAAGCCATTTCAAATACCTTAACATGCTTCACTGAGTATTTGAGAGGCAGTCATCGGCTTTCTCTTTAAGCGCCATCACTGGTATTCTCAAACAACCTTGAGCATCATTCAGGATATGATTAAGTCATGAAACTAGTTTGCCTTATTTACACAGTTGGAAAATTGGCATTTAACAGCACTCCATCCCATAATTAAGGAGGATTCAATAAAAAGTACAAAGCATATACGTGTTGATACATACTAAGACAATGTTTGGAATCATCCAAGTATATTAAGATTATATACATTATTACCTTCAGTATTTTATTCAATTACATAATGCAGCATTTCACCACTAAGCCTTTCTGATCCACCCGGCCCTCTTCATTGCCTGACAAAAGAAAGTACAGCCTTCATTCAGATTGATATCGCATTTTTTTTTCAACATCCTATTTGACGTAACAACAAAGACTATTACCTAAACTGCTCGTATTGAGACATTAAATCAACATGCCTCAACATATACTGCGATATAGACATGACAAACTGAATGAAGGGGAAAAATAAATATGCAGACGTGTAGATGCTCCCCTTTAGGAACCAATCCTCTTCTCGGAATGCAAATTCTCTTTGGTTCAAATTAAACAAGCAGTGCAACCTAGCTTTTGTTCAGGATGTTGATGCTATGTAAGATACAATTGAGGAACTGTGCAATCTGTGACTATGTTTTGTAGCACTAGCTTAGTGCTCGATCTCCTAATAATAACATTATTTATTACTTATCAAACAATAAAAAGTTGAACAAGCAGTGAAGAAAGACCAATATGTTTTAGTCTTATTAGTTCTTATCCATTAAGAAAATAAAAGTATCAAAGATCAAACTAGTGATGACTCACCGTCAGAAGGCTGAGATAGTTTCCGATTTTGGGGAGACATCATTTCCTTTTTCAACTGCATCAATATATCCTCCATTGTGTTTTCCCTCTTCCAATCAGCAAGCATCGGGAAAAAACGTGGCTCTACCTGATAAACGTTCTCACGCATAAGACTGTTTTATTAATATCAAACCTAATAAAGTCAAATAAAAAGCAGTACCTACCACACCAGTTTCATAATTTACACAGCTCATGTTAATCCTGGTCTGGAACCTTACACCAGGTGGCTCTTCTGGATACTCCTTTCCACAAAATAGTTTCAACTGATAGATCCGCCCTTCATGTACAGTCTGTCAAGCATTGCATGTTAGCAGCGCACATAATATTTGCTTTCATTGCTTTAGAAGTCATCATGAGTTGCGAACAATTCGTTTTTCTATCTGACAAAAACCAATATAAGACAAGCTAAAGGCGCATTTGATGGAAAAGTTGCTGTCTTGAGTCCTAATACCAAGTTAACCCCCTTAAAAAGACCTCTACAGAGGTTTCCAAATTGATGTGTTTAATTTGAAAAAGACCATATTTGCTTCAACAAACGGTAAACAGCCTAAGAATTAAGGTCCACTAATTTTTGTTAATGGATAACTTGTCCTTATTAACCAAATAAAATTTCATTTTTTTACGTAAATATATCTCTCTTCCCACCTAATGCTAACTTCTTGTTTCTAGTATCACACGTGGTGGTTGAAAATCAAGTTATCCATAAGTGCAGAGTAGATCAGCTGGGGGCAGTTACTCAGATTGTCATTCTGTACTTCTCCTTTCATTCTAATATTACAGCTATATTGCATTGATCATTTATTTTTATGTACCTGTGTAGAATGAGTATGACATGGATATATGCATGCTGCTTTCTACTACCATCTCCTAGTTCACCAAATAGTGTTTAAAAATCGAAGGCCTTCGATAAAAATAGAAGTGTCATTTTCGAAGTTTTTGTGGCCCTAGTGTGTCCTTCCGTTTAGGCGGAAAATTAATTACCCTTAGATGCACCTGGAATAAAGTCATAAGTACAAGCTAGCTTGTAAAATCAACAAGTGCAAAGAAGAGAGTCCGGGTCTCCAACCAATTACAAATTCACCCTTGGACTATAAGGCATCACTCTTAGGTCTTGGCCCCTGACGATACAACAACTACTACTACTACGCCTCAATCCCAAACAAGTTGGGGTTGGCTATATGAAGGATCATGTTTCTCCCATTAAAATTCATCTTAGGCAAGAATTATACAAAATACAACTAAAAAAATTAGAAGTTTTATGTATTTTCTATTGGCGTAAAAATCTCTAAAAGTTTCTTAGAAAGCACAGGACCTAAAGTAAAAAAAGTAACATGACTAAAACATATTCCCAACTAATTGGTATTGCCTATATAGATTTTTTTTCCTTCCATTGTGCCTTATCTTTCACTAATGGATTTTAAGAGATTATAGATCTTTCGAGACAATTTCCTTCTATAATTTTAGGTCTACCTCATCATCTTTAACACCTTCACTTAATATGGTACAACACCAAACCATTTCAAGCGACTTTCGCTCATTTTATCTTCAATGTGTGCTACTTGCTCCTTTTGGCGAATGTGGTCACTTTTTAATCTTGTTTAATCTTATATGACCGCACATGCATCTTAGGATCATCATCTCTGCAACACTCATCTTGTGGATGTATTAGACTTAAGCAGCCCAACATTGCCTCTTATATAACATTGTTGGTCTTATAATTGTTATATGGAACTTTTACCTTTAAACTTTATTAGGCATCTTTTTATCACATAACATCCTGATAACACTTAATCCATTTCAACTATCCGGTTTTGATTCTAACAGTAACATTTCATTTTTCATTCCATTCTCCTAGAGCAAGCCTAGATATCTGAAATAATTGATTTAAGCACCACAACCCCGTCTAAACTCACCTCAACTTTACTTGTCTTATGATGACTAAACCTGCAATGTATATATCCAGTCTTACTTCTACTTATCCAAAAAACCCTTACTCTCTAGATTGTTTCTTTTGTCAACTAGCACAACGTCCGGAAATAGCAAACACCATAGAACCGAACTATGACATCCTAAAATATGCACAATATCATTCTTTCTTTAGCAGATTCTAAATGAGTAAGAATCATAATCAGTGTCATGCTTTAAGGGAGATCCTATACTCTCTCTTTCCGGTTTCCACCACTTCGTTCTTTTGCTACTAACCCTACTGCTTACCTTCTTCCTCTTGGACTCTGAATCATTGCCTTGCTCCTAACTATTGTATCCTATTACATGCACCATATTATACTTTCTTTAGCAGTCTTTAAATGATAATGACTTGCATGCATTAAATCATGCTTTCTTTAGCAGGTGACATATAATTATGACTCAAAATTGATATCGCATAAGTGGGGATTCCTTTTCTCTCTGCCTCTTCATACTATAACTCATTGCTAACATTTGTTTCATCAGGAACTCATATTGCTTACATTCTTCTTCTTTTTCTACCGCCACCATAATCCAGTTCAAAATGAACGGACCTGTAGTTACTCTTTTCTATTTTTAACCGAAGATAAACTTTCTCCAATAGAAGGGAGCCTTGGAACAACGGTCAAGTTGTCTCCGTGTGACCTATAGGTCACGGGTTCGAGCCGTGGAATCAGCCATTGATGCTTGAATCAGGGTAAGTTGCCTACATCACACTCCCTTGGGGTGCAGTCCTTCCCTGGACCCTGCGTGAAGGCCGGATGCTTTGTGTGGCTGCCCTTCTTTTTTATAAACTTTCTCCAATAAATTAGCATATGGATAAGGCATAATCAGCCACAAGTCTCCTTCATCCCAGCGGTATCTTAGTGTTAATTTTAGGATAGCCAGCAAAAAGTTTCTCAATAACGAACGCAAAACGCAACATCAAGTCTATAACAAATTCGAAGTAAGATCAAATAGTCAACAAAGATAACTGATGATCAGCGTGAAAACCAAATTCAAAGACATTCTCATTAACAGCAGAAAGGTACATGAGGGCCTAATTACAATCAGAGTATTTCTGCCGCTACAGCTACAGTTGTTAGAATAAGCAAGATATGTCTATAAATCTTAAAAATGGAATTCAATTAACTTTAGGCTCCATTTGGATTGATTCATGTAATCCGAATGTGAATTTTTTCATAAAAAAAGAATTCAAAATTATTTTGTTACTTTGTTAATCCTATAACTGTACTTGTAAGATTTCAAATAACATCCAAGTTGATAGAACTTGCAAATCCTTTGAAAATGATTAATAACATACTTCAGATGTCAACACAAGTGTTGCACCTCATTAATTTTTACGTCCAAACTATGATTTCTATGTGCAAAATATATAGATGTCTAATCCCTTGCCTTCAAATCGAGCCTCAGGAAAACATGATTAAGCTATTCAAGAACACATAGGACGAAGAGTTACAAGCACAAATGTGAAAGAGCTGAGGAAGAAAGCCCACATTAGGAGGACCAATTATAGTTCCAGTCCATGACTGCATGTACACATCATCTGCGTCATCCATCCCGTAGCTGACAGTTCCATCCCCTATTCCCTTTTCTCCTCTTTCAAGCTCTTCCAATAATCTGAAATTCCTAGGGACTGGGCATGAAAACAAATACTATCAGGTTAATATTACGATAACATGCTAATAAATAGTGTGGAATGTGGAATGTAGCACAATTATTTTTACAGGTACATAGAATGAAGCACATTAAGAAGGGATACCTTGAAAAAGACAAAAGATGAAGTTCTGAACAGTATCATGTCTTTGCAATTACAGAAGATGAATTAAGCAGTATAGAGCAACTAAACGAGTAGTGTAAGACTAAATGTCATTATACTACTGGTAGCATTGAACGTCTTAAAGAAAAGTAATGTCAATTTTGGATGAAATAAAGAAAGACACCCAGGAAGTTTTACAATTTTGTTAATTCTCTTTGAATTCCAAGTAACGAGGATAAGAACTCTTCCATTAGCCTTATATAAATGATCTGCGCTCCAAACGGCTTTCTCCGAAAATAGTTTTTCTAGGAAGCTAATAAAGATAACTTTCACATGCTTAGCGCAACTATCAGCATTCAATTAAGGTGATGCAAGCATATTAACAGAAAACTCAAAGTGCAACCTAGATTAAAAGTTATATCATCTCCGTAGATGAAGTCCTTAGCTTTATTATTTTCTATTCTGGAGATTTGTGAAGATTGATCCTCATTTGGAGCTGCAGAAGCAATGTTGTTTTAGCCATTCGCCCACTACTCTAATCAAGAACGAATAAGTCAGTATTTAAGTCGTGTTCTGTTCGATTCATTTTGACAGCTTCTCTGATATGGATGAATATAGTTGTTAAGCTTCTTATTTTTAATTACATAAACGCAGTCGGTATTTACAATTATAGACAAATCACTTGAATTTTTGTGATCCCTACTTCATTTTGCATCATGTTGTCTTACACTAGTTGCCCACCAACACATTTCAACATTTACCAAAATCTTCTAATGCGGTATGTCATAAATCATATTTTTTCTACTTCCACACTTTTCCCCATCCACATCTTAGATACACTACCCCCTCTCTGCATTAAATTTGGATTCCAAAAAAGAAAGACACACACACACAGAGATAAGCATTATAAATCAAGAAAGGAAACTCGAACTCCAGCATAGACTAAGCCCCCATCAGTAATTTCTTATCCATAGCATTTCGGAAGAAGTAAATCGCAGCTACAGATTACAACAGGATATTAGCCCTATCAGTAGTTTCTTATCCAGTTTTTTGTACAGAACCTCCAAACTTGGCACTAATTCAACTGATACCTTCACCTTAATTGGGCAAACATTTCTGTCAACAAAAATTTCAATTGTCCATAAAAGCTTACACCAAATTCACCAAATTCATTCAATATGGCTAAAAATTAAACTTACTGTGTCAAAATAGGCAAATAATAATATGCCCACTTAGCCTAATCTGCGCAAAACCCAAAAAAGAAACCCTACTCCCAAATACCACAAAAGGCTGCAAACAGCACAAGAAAATACATAAATTGTGAAGCACATGAATTCATACAAAAAAAGAACTTTCAAATAGCATACAAACGACTTATACAGAGATTTACAGCTAAACTAAGATCAAATTTACAATTAAAAGAAGACAAAAAATTGAACTTTTACAGATTTTGAAGCTTACCTACAACTTTTGATGATCCTTCTGATCCCATTTCTTGCAGCATCCAAAACAGCAAATTAAAGGTTTTTGAGTTGAAAACCCAAAAGGGTATTCCTAAAAAAGAGTAAGAAAGAGGCAACAAGAAAGAGAGAGAGAGGTGGGGGAAAAAGAAAGTGGTCCCAAAATCAAGACTGCAGCTTTATAGTTGTACTATTCACAATGTGAAGTTACTTTCACAAAGGGAGGAAGATTTAATTTTATTGTTCATTACTTGAATTATATGCACTAATTCACAGAAGATAGTCAAAGCCTATAGTTAAAAGAAATCCGGTTCTTGATAATCAAATAATACCTTACTTTCTCAACAATTCGGTTGAAAAGAAATACATAAAAATAACAATGTGAAATAGCAAAAAGAAATAAAGAATAAAATCACAATCTATCCCTCAAATTAGGTAGAAGGCTTTGGTAAAGCAAGAAATTATAAATATATTTCAATAATGTTTGGAACTTGTCCTTACAAGTGAGATTCTTTATCCTTATATAGGAATATCTAATCATAGTAGTTTTTTCCCTATTTATGAGGAATTCAATATGAGCATTAATGTTATTGATTGCTCATTATTGTTGATAACCATAATTAATGCATTTGTAGCTATAAATGTCTTATAATGATTCTAATTCCCTTTCCTTATTTACTGTCGGTCCATAAATCTTCCCTCTTTTTGGCCTTTTTTCATTCCGCTCGTGCATCTTCAACAGCTAATTAGGCTCGGTCATTTGTTCTTTACTATCTTGTAGGTGTTTATCCGTATCTTCCTTCCACTCTTAATTTCACTAACGGAATATGCCAGTTGTCACTTCACCATTGTTCCACATATCATGTTTTGTCAGCTCAGTAAGGTTCCACGTGTGACATCTTTTTTCCACCAATACAGATAGTCCTCCCACTTCTGAATATTCTTCAATTGAATATTCGGGAAGTGGTAAGTATTTATGGCGGGAATTCTTTGCCGCCGCTTTTCGAGTATCATTGCGTGTTCTTCAGAATCAATGCGGTGTATGTCATGTCTATTTAATGCATGTACCACGTGGCTTCTAATGATTGGTTCTGTAGTTTTTTAGCGCTTTTTAGGGTTTTACTGCGGCTACATTAGTCACGAAGTGACAGTTTCATTATGACGCTTCATAATGACCTACTTTTAATGATGATCGTGTCTTCTTATAAATACTTCATTCTTCTTTGATTTCTCGAAATCTTTCTTCTACAGTATTCTCTATATTACTCTTCATTCTTGTTTCCACATCCGCTCTTTGTTAATTCTCCATATAATCATGTCTTCTTCTACACTAGACACTCGTAAGGTTGTGATTGTTGATGAGCTCGCTCTTTCTAGTGTCCCTACTAGAAGTAGGAGGGTGGTGAACTCTGTAGTTTAGGCTCGTTGTCTAATCGTGGTTCCTCTTCCCATGGCAATGTTGCTAAAACTTCCTCTTCTAAACCTAGGGCTCCTTTAACCCCTAGATCTTCTTCTAGGAATAGAGACTCGAGTGAACCAGTGAGTGAACCAACAATTACAGAGATTTTTCCTCAGGAATTTTCTTTTCCAACTGATCACGAATCCATGAGAAATCAAGTTTCATCTATTGCTTCCCTTAATCTTGCCGACCTTTATCCAATCGTAATTACTACTGGTCTTATTTCCCTGGTTCGAAGAGAATGTAATTAGAAACCAGATTTCCAAGTCTTAGTTCCCGGTTCCAACCAGAGAAATACCAAGATGGTTATTCCTTTGTTTACACTTACCCTTTTACTTTAGGGTTCAAACCACCTATCGACCCAGTAATCATTGAATTGTGCCATTAATTGCAACGTGTTCCTCGGAAAAATTGGCCTCATTGTGTGGAGGACTGTTACATGCCTTAGTTATTTATCAGATCTAGCTTTTATGCTTTTCACTTTCCAACACTTGCTTCATCTTTACTCTTCTAAACTATTTCATGAAAGAGTTTTTTCTCTTGTGGCTAGAAGTAAGAGAGTACTGGTTAGTCCTAAAGATGACAGGGACTGTGGCTGGTATGCTCGTTTTTATTGTTTTTCCCACTAGTGCTCTAGTAGGTGAAGAAAATATGTCTTTTCCAGAAAAATAGAATTTTGCACGTAAGTTTTCCCCTTTTCTTTTCTTTTTCTTTTTTTTTTTTAAAAAAAAAAAAAGAACCTCATGTGATCACGTGCCTTCTTTTTCAGCAACTATGGAAGTTTTTGAGGAAATTTTCAACTTTCGTGCTTTGGTAGATAAACTGCTAATTGATGCCCCTATGGAGAAAAGATCTTGGAAATACCTTTCACAGAGATTTGGCTAGAAAGTGAAGACGCATGGTACTTCCTATGCTTATTATCTTTCCTCTCCTCTTCCTTGTTGGTTTAAGAGTTTCTTATTTTGCCTTTTTTTCTTTGCTAGGATTTTCCATTCGCGGTATCAGTCCCGCATCTATTCCATCCACAAGGCTTTCCGTGACTCTTGCTCAGAAAAGAATTTTAAGTTCTTCTTCTTCAAAAAGGAAGATTGATGGACCTCGTGGCTCTAATGGTGAAGAAGGATCTTTGGTGGGAAGACCACGTGTCAGGAGACACGTGGTTACTGATGATGAAAATACTCCTTCTCACGACCCTTTACCAAGTTCAACTCCTTTGGTGATTTCTGATGAAGAAGTTAATGATCCTCCCCAAGATTCTGCTAAAAGATTGTTTGCTCGTGGCTTTGAAGGTGATGAAGCTTTTGGGCCTATTCCTAAAGAATTTCCCCTTGCCTACCTTCCAATCTCAGCCCCCGTTAACTCACGTGTGTCCTTACCTGATGCTACTTCTGATGCTACCCCTGTGGCTGCTTCGATTTCATCTGCCATCCCCATGACTACTACTTCTCATGTAGAAGTTGAACCTTTCAGTAGCAAGAGGGCAATGAAGAGAGTTGTTGTTGAGGTTCCTGAAGGTGGGAACTTGTTGAGAAAATCTGGTCAAGCCGATGTGTGGTTGAAAACTCTGCCAGGTCCCGCGGAGAAGTCGAAGTTAGAAAGTCATAACTCGTTGACCTTGATGAATGATATTGTTCATTCTTCCTTGAAAGGTACGAGTTCAATTATATTTCCTTTATCTTATTTTTGTGTACTCATAACTCCTTCTCTTTTTTTGTAGATCAACTTGATTGGTACGGAGCTTATGAAAAGAGTTGTTCATGCGGACCAACAAGTTATAGACTACCGCACCGAGGCTGCTAATTGTAAAGGAGAATTTGAAGGTGTTCAATTGGAAAAAGAAGTTTTGGAAGAGGAGAAGAATGCTTAGGAGCAACACATGAGAATGATTGCCGTTGAATTAACGATTGAGAAACCTTCTTCTAGTCAAGTTGGTAAGGATAAGGATATCATTGAATCCTCCTTTGTTGAACAACTTTCTAAGGCAACTGAAGAAATAAGTAGTTTGAAAGAACTTCTTAATCAAAAGGAAGTTTATGCGGGAGAGCTGGTTTAAACACTTGCTCAAACTCAGGAAGATCTTCGCGCCTCTACTGATAAGATTCAGTTCTTGGAAAGTCACTTGCTCCTTTGAAGACAGCTTCTGATGCCTCAGGAGCAGGGAAAGAAGAGCTAAGAGCCTAGATTAACCAGTGGGAGAAGGATGATGAGATTCTCAAGGATAAGCTAACATTAGATGTGAGTTAGGCTTTCCTGAATACTCGTCTCGAGACTCTAGTTGAGGCCAACCAGGAGGATTTTGACCTTAATGCTGAAATTGTCAAGGCTAAAGAAGCAATTAAGAAATGGACTCGGAGGTGATGGAAATGGACTCATTCCTGGTGGAGCTGATGTTCAAGTCTCCTCTTCTCAAATTAATCCCTCTTCTCCCGTTGATGATGTTCCCGTCGATGATACCCCCATAGATGATGCTCCTTAGTTTTTCCTTCTTTTATTTGGTTGTTTTGTTCACAAATTTTTGGTAGAAAGTTTTTGGGAAGGTTGTTTTTTGGTTACCCCAATAATCTTTTGGGGTTTTAATGATAAACTAATGCCTTTATTTCCCAATGTTTAATATATGTTTCGGTTGCTTTTACCTTTCTTTTTTTGCACTTAAAAAAACTTAAACAGTCCGTGAAAAGAGGGCCCTTTTATTTTAACGATACTGATGAAGATGACGTCTCATCTTCATATTGGTGTAAATATATGAAAGACGAAGTAAACATGAAAAATAAATAATTTGAGGAAGTTTTATGCTTTGAACTTTCAAATTCCGTACATCATTTTTCATTTATGCATATAACACGTGTACATCATTTATTCATACAATGCTTTCATAACTGCTTTATTTGTAATAGTTTTTTGAAATTCAAAATCGGGTCTATTATCCCGTGACTAATTTTTGGCCTTAATCTAAAACTCGTAACTCATGTCATTTTTGCAAGTTTATGCCTTTCCAAGTTTTCTTCAAGGTTTTTTATTCAAGCTTCTATATGTATAGTCCTCCACAGTATTGGAGCTTTGAAGTATGAAATCTCGAACACTGGATTACTCCTTGTTTGTGGTCCATTTCTTGAAAAGGAAAATACAAACAGGACTCGGAGATATATATTTAGATGATGACTGCTGTCACGCCCCAAAATCGAGGGACGCAACCGGCACTCAACCGGGTGACCCTAGTCAAGCGAACCTGATTTGCCTTTCCTACCCAATGCGTTTCCCCGTGTTTATAACATACATTATTTATGTGAAACAGTGAGATAAGCTTAAAAGTGTATGATTACCACAATAAATCCAATTTTTCCTCATTTTATGTTATTATACTAGATTTCCCCAAAACATACATAATAGACACAACACTTTCCGATACGGGCCACGATTACGAGTACATACAACCGCTGCCCAAAATATATATATATATATACACCCACATAGTGTCTACGGAGCCTCTAAGAGTACTAGGAGTTTATACAATATTTGCCGGCAACAAGGCCCTGGCTATACCTTACAATACATAATGTACTCAAAAAGGAGATGGCATGAACTACACATGGCCCGGAGAGGAGGTGGGGCTCACCAGTACAACTGAAAAAGGATGAGGAGAAAGCACCATTAACGGCGAGCTAAAGCAACCTGCTATGGACCCACCTACATCCATATAAAATATGTAGTGTCCCCGGCAAAAGGGACGTTAGTACTGTGGAATAGTACTAGTATGCATAAACAAACTTGATCCCAAGTACAATCAAACAATGCACAATTAAGAAACAATAATAGAACTAATTAATCAATGCACGTGGAAGGAAGCAACCAAAATCAAACAAGTTTCAGAATCTCTCCTTTTTCCCTTTCAACATCATCATATTCAAGAGCTCATAGATTTTCATTTCAGTAGTGATAATGATCACATTCCACCCTTATTACCTCGGCTACCCTTATTACCTCAGTCACCCTTATCACCACAACCCATCAACCTTATTACTTCGTGTTGCGGCGCGCAACCCGACCCCGCCTGATAATTTAAATTCACAACAACAACCACAAATAATTGCATCACAAGAATCATCATTTCAAGAAATACAAATTCATATCAACGATTTATTTATTAGGCCCAAGGCACCATAACTCTCATCAAGTAGTAATTCATGTATACGGTGTTGCCATAATCGTTTAATTCATTTACATCATTTCACAATACCCCTTTTCATTATTTTCCACATACGACTTTTAGCCATGTTACACATTCCCACATTTGGGCACATTATCAATCTTTCGTTCATTACACATCCTTTCATATCAATGCCCTTTAGCATTTACGAGCTTTGCACAGAATGAAATAGGCACATCAAACACCTTTCACAACCTCATAGAGCACGGTAGCATGACAGTCAACTAGGATAATCATAGAATAGAATCTTACGTCTCAAAACGTTTGAACAATCAATTCACATATTTCCAAACGAGGTACACATACCTAATACTCGGACCCAACAAGAGGATTCTACAAAGGTTAAAGTTAGTAATACATATCTCGAATCGGGATATTTCCTTAATTTCTATCTCAAATCACCGGACCTTCTAGCACCTTCAATCAAATTCACAATACGGCACATTTAAACTTAGAATTTGGAATCATGAACATGCATGCAATATTCTTAACCCCATTTGTATGAACTATCCTACCCATGTTTTATTTTAACAAAAATCTGGAAATTTAGGGTTAATGGGGTAGAAGCTTACCTCTTAGAGTGAAGAAATTTGTGTTCTACTTGATTAGCTCCAAGATTGAGTGATGAAGGAAGACCAATTTGATGAAGTTCGGACTTTACTCTCTCTAATATCTCAGAAAAATGGTTAAAAATGAAGGGGATGGGTATTTTAATGAACTGGGGTCAGGTTTTAAAAATTAGGAAAAACAGGGCCCGACACAAGAATGCGGTCAGGAATGCGATCGCATTCCTGACATGCAGTCCGCAGACTCGACCGCATAATGGCCCTCAAGATGAGCCAAAAATCGAAACACTCTGCCTAGGTATGCGACCATTGCGCGGTCCACATATTCGCTATGCGACCGCATATTGGACCGCATAATTGACCTCACATGCGGCAGTGATCTGCCTGTGTATGCGACCATTATGCGGTCCGCATACACGTTATGCGATCGCATAGTGCGTCGCATAACACCTATTCTCTGGAAAATTATATTCTTTAAGACTCGGGGTAATTTTTACTCAATTTAGGTCTGTTTCAAAAATTCCCACAATAAAAACAACGCGAGGACTCGTTCGGCATTATTTTTAAACAAGAAAATTTTACGGGTCTTTACATCCTCCCCCCCTTAAAAATCATTCGTCCTCGAATGAGGGTTTTGAAAATATTTTAGTTTTGAAATCATGATATGCAACTTCCAGATTTTTACTAACTCCAATATTTTAGAAAAATTTTGCCAGAGTTCCCTTTATAATTAGACCTATCTACCTGCCAGAGAGCCCCCGAAACACATTCTCAAGCACCATTACACAGTTTTAATCACCCAATAACTCACACACAACGTTGTTACTCCAACAATTTGCAGATATTCAATCATTTTGTCAACTACACATAGTTCTTTCCTCTTATACCATAAATTTGCTCATGGTTCACATTTTTGCACATAACTTGGTCGTTTTAATGAGTCCCATACAACCCAATCACCTCAATATACTATATTCATTCCAATTAATTACTACCAACCTATTCTACCATTAATCACTTGCCTAGCACATATGTTTCAAAAAATGTTCATTTACCTCAAGGGTTGCACACTACCCCAAATAGAACAGCGAGTTCGGTTTTAGCACACATTGGGAAATTACAGCAATAAGGCAATTAGGGGAAGATGGGGTGCTTTTGCACAGAACCGAACGTAAAGTAATTTGCTTAGTGAAGAGGGTTCTGACATCACTACTAGACTTATTCAAACAAATGGGGATATCTTTCTTTCATCTCATTTTCCGCCTAACACGTGGCTTCCTCAACGCGCTCACTTCGCCACAATACTTTAACTGAAGCAATTTCTTTGTTCCTCAATCTACGGACTTGTCTATCAAGAATAGCAACTGGAACCTCCTCATATGATAATTCTTCATTAACCTCAATAGTTTCAACTGGCACGATGGCTAATGGATCTCCAACCACTTCTTCAACATGGACACGTGGAACACCGGGTGCACTAATGATAATTCAGGGGGTAATTCCAACCTATAAGCCACTTGTCCTATCCTTTGAGAAATCCGATATGGCCCGACATACCTCGGGCTCAACTTCCCTTTCTTCCCAAACCGCATCACTCCCTTCATGGGAGATACCTTCAAGAATACCCAATCATCAACTTGGAATGCTAATTCTCTTCGACGAACGTCCGCATAGGATTTTTGACGGCTCCGAGTGGTTTTCGTCCTCTCCCGAATGACTCTGACTTTTTCCAATGCCTGGTGCACAAGATCTGGCCCTAAAAATCCTGCTTCACCAACCTCGAACCACCCAATCGGAGATCTACACCTCCTTTCGTACAATGCCTCAAATGGGGCCATCTGAATACTAGTGTGAAAGTTGTTATTGTAAACAAATTCGATAAGCAGTAAATGATCATCCCAACCACCCTTGAAGTCCAATACACAAGCCCGTAACATATCTTCAAGCGTCTGAATGGTTCGCTCTGCCTGACCATCAGTCTGCGGATGGAAAGTTGTGCTGAGGTTTACCTGAGTACCCAAACCTTGCTGAAATTTCCTCCAAAAATTAGCCGTGAACTGGGCTCCTCGGTCTGAGATAATAGAAACTGGAGTACCATGAAGACTGACTATTTCCTTGATATACAACTGAGCGTACTGTTCTGCAGTATCAGTGGACTTGACCGGCAAGAAGTGAGCTGATTTCGTGAGTCGATCCACTATCACCCAAATCGAGTCGAACTTACGCTGAGTGCGAGGTAACCCTACCACTAAATCCATGTTGATCATTTCCCATTTCCACATTGGAATTTCCATAAGCTGAGTTAACCCACCGGGCCTCTGATGCTCGGCCTTCACCTGCTGACAATTCGGACATTTAGATACAAAGTCTGCCACACCTCTTTTCATACCGCAACACCAGTAAATATCCCGGAGATCTTGATACATTTTTGTAGAACCTGGGTGCACGGAATACCTAGAATTGTGAGCTTCCGCCATCACCCTCTCCCGAAGATTATCCACATCAGGAACACATAACCTTCCCTGACACCGCAAAACACCATCAACGCTCCCGAGCAAAAATGCCGAGATCTTGCTATTCAAAACTGCCTCCTTCAACTGCGCCAATGCTGGATCAATAAACTACTTCTCCTTGACTTCCGCTCCAAGTGATGATTCTGCCCCATTATGCACCACTTTTCCCTCGTCTGAGGTCGAGAGACAGACCCCCAGACTAGCCAATTGACGAACCTCCCGAGCCAATGGCCTCTGGTCTTCCTCCAAATGAACCAGACTACCCATAGACTTCCGACTGAGAGCGTCAGCCACTACATTTTCTTTCCCTGGATGGTACAGAATGTTCATATCATAATCCTTAAGCAATTCTAACCATCGCCGCTGCCTTAAATTTAA